>JAVLVB010000453.1:520008-545578 GCA_032876305.1 Orestias chungarensis | reverse complement strand
AGTTAATAAATTTGGCCATATTTCTAGAAAGAAGAGCGGCTCCATCCAAAGTTGGATGGATGCCGTCTCTCCGGATCAGACCAGGTTTTCCCCAAAAGGTTTTCCAATTATCTATATAACCCACACCGTTTTCTGGACACCACCTAGATAACCAACGGTTGAATGACAACATGCGACTAAACATGTCGTCACCGGTCCGGTGACGACAATCAGCAAACCAACACAATACAATGTAATACATGTAATATTTACATGGTTGTAATATTTCCGGTACTGAACATTCACAGTTAATATGAAAGTGAAACATTTGTCTATCTCTCATTTGACGATGGCAAAGACAAAAAAATAGGAAAACTAAAATCATTGCATTATTCAACAATGTTATATTGAAATCATGTTACCCTAAATATGTTATTATACTTTGCCTTAAAGTAAACGGTTTATTTGTGCAAACATATTTTACAACACGTACTCTTAATAATACTGTAAAGTTGCGCTTATGTACTTACACATTATTTTCAAGTGAAACGGTCGTAGAGTTATCTGAAACTGAATCCAGTATAATATTAGTGGCTGATTTAATTTCCCTTTGAGATAAAGTATTTGTGATTTGATTGATTGATTGATTGATTGATTTGCTTGGTATGTCTTTCTATGAATTGAGATACTTAGTCAACAAAAAATCTCACAGCTAAGTAAGTGAAAAACTAGAAACGAACCATGTGATTTTAACTGTCAGGATTAATATGGAATCTAGCAAGGCCATGAAAAAAATTAGGTTTAATCCTAAAGTAAGTTTGATCATAATACTTCATGTTTATCATGAAGCCATTAAACTTTATCAAAGATTCTGGGAATTAAAAGTGAGTCTTTCTGCACTGATTTCATTTTTTGCTTCAACCTGAACACATTTCTGCATCTTTCTCTTTACTGTAAGTTCCCGTTCTTGTCCAAAATAGAAAGAGAAAATTGAAGTAAGTGAAATAATGAGGGGGGCTGGGGGGCTTGGAGACTAGGAGGTGTTGCAGACAGACTGGCAGGCTAATTAAACACTTTCTTTCAGAGTCATGTACTTATACATTATGTGCAGCTTCATTTATATGACAACGGAATTTACCAAGGTCGGAGTTTTTCTCTTTTTTTTTTTTCATGAACT
This sequence comes from Orestias chungarensis, assembly GCA_032876305.1. NCBI lineage: Eukaryota > Metazoa > Chordata > Actinopteri > Cyprinodontiformes > Cyprinodontidae > Orestias > Orestias chungarensis. The sequence continues at coordinate 544,422 of JAVLVB010000453.1, read as the reverse complement.
GCAGGATACGAATGATATTATCAAAATGGTCTTGCCTCACTTTCATGCACACATATGTATCTTCTTTGGCGTAAACCCTCTTATTATATTGTCCTGTATTGTATGTACAGTTAAGTGACACAAATGCCCAGGATCATCCTATTTTTATTTTTTATTTTTGTTCTTTTTTGCATAGGTGTCATTATTGATTCATAGCAGCTGGGCTGGTAAACAACTCACCTTTATGAGACGCAGCCAGCAGCTGATGCTTGGTGACAGACTCACCAACTGTGCATCACAAAGGAGAAACCACTGTGCCAATTAGAGCGTCTGCAGGTGAGATTAGGCCTGCCATGCTACAGCTCTGGTGGTGGGATTTGCATATAATCATTTACCAGCATTAATGACCGTAGTTATTTTTTCCTGTGTGGGTGGGTTACACAACTCCAATACATTTTAAAAACAAGAACTAGGACCAAAAGGTAAAATGTATTGAGGGTTTTATCTTGTGATCTCCAAATCTGCAGATAATATGTGAACTACTCCTAAAAATTGGCTTTGTTTCTATGATGGCATTTAACTAAACCAAAATTGGTAAAATATGTAATCAAAATTCTGTGAGAACGTTTTTGTCAATCAAATCAATGTGTGTGTTCATTTATTTATTTCTCTGTGGTTTCCTTCAATTGACACAGTGTCAACTGAAGGAAACCTAGAAAAAAATATTTTTTGAATAAATAAAAAAAAAGGGATTGATTAGCAATAGATTAGCATCTCGGGGCGGTTCCATAGATTTTATCGTGTCATACTCTTTAAAAAAAGAAATTGACACATCAAGCTGCAAACAAGGGGCCATGTCAGCCTTAAGAGTGGAGTGACAAAATAGTCATTCAGACGGATTATTATGATAGTGCAAGCAATTAAGAACACAACTGCTAAGTGCTTGCAAGAAATGCGTTACCATGGCAGCCTAAGCTTCTTCCTGCTTTTATGGCTTTTGTGCAAATGTCCTTTAATGGTTGCAGGTTATCATTTAACCCCTGAAATCATTAAAGTATTGAAGTGTAAGCTGCCAATTTTGCTATTAGCACCAATTTTCAATATTTTGTCTCCATGGACACATGATACAAGAACCAAGGCTTGATTTTAGAAAATGTAAATTAACAGAAAAAGAAAAACAATCAGCCACAAAAAAAATTAAATCTAAGCATGTAGAATATTCATGTGTTATACTTCTCCTTTTTCTTTTTTGGCTCAAGTCAGCATGGTTGAGTACCATCCACTTTCCTTCCTCCAGAATGTCTTTGTGTTCACAGGTTGGATAAATAGTCTCAAATGCTCAAGCCTGTTCTTAGAGCATCTGCTATCTGGACCTCTGATCTATACCCTAGGTGCCGACTCTAATGCAAGCCAACCTGCAAGAAACAAAAAAGAGAGAGCAGAGGTAGTGGGAATGGGAGATGGAGAAAAAGAGGCAGACAGGACAAAGCTGGGAGTGGGGAGAAACGGAACACAGTGTCTGTTGTGTGTATGAAGGGAGGACTTGGCACAAACACTAGCCAGTCTGTAAGACTATCCTGTGCTCCCTGCTCCATGGCTGCCTTCTCAATACTGTCTTTGTCCTCAAACTGTGCTCAGTGACACTGAGAATCCCCACGCAGCAACACCTGGCCCCTGTCTCCTGCACTCCAATGCAAAAAGAATAAGGAATGATGGGAGGAAAACAGTAGATACAGAATTGGGAAGGATTTTATATAGCCTTACTAACATAAAAAGTAAAGGTTTTAATTCATAAAATAATGATATATTTGCATTGTTCCAATAATCACAGATAGAGACCATAGAAAGTGAACTGTTAACACAAATGGCATCGACAGCCACAGCAAAGGTAACATTTTTTTATGTGTAAAAAAGCCTGTATGTCACAAAGCTATAACCAATCAGATTAGCAAGAAAAATTATAACACAAACTAAAAAAAGGAAAGACAACAAGACAGACTGTGGATTCAGTTTAGATAATTTTCTATAAAATATATATTTTTTCTTTATTCCATCCATCCATTTTCTTTACATCCAAGTCCCTATAGGGGTCGGGTGGGTCTGCTGGCGACTTTCTCCAGCTTACACCGGGCGAGAGGCGGACAGGTCGCCTGTCCATCACAGGCCAACACAAAGACATGCAGGACAAACAACCACTCATCTTTGGACTTTGGGAGGAAGCAAGAGTACCCATGCAGAAAGACCCCAAGGCTGCAAGGCAACAGTGCTACCCACTGTGCCACTGTGCAGCCCTTTTTCTGCATTCCTTATTAATCAGTCAGACCAAAACAATAAAGTTTTTGGGGTATTTAAGGCAGAAGTACCATTACCTTCTTTCATTTAAGTTAAATCTCTTAGATCTCACTCTTTCCAGATTAGCCCCGGTCCCCTCTATTTAATTATCCACCATATTCCCCTTGGCAATATTTTTTTGTAATATATATAAATTTCCTTTCGTTTGCTTATTACACCCAGTTCTTTTTATCCACTTTACTTAACTCCTCACTCCCACTGATTTCCCTAACTTCCTGTTTATTATTATTATTATTATTATCATTATTATTATGGCTCATCTGCAAACTGATTATTTAGGCAAATCAAAATTGGAGACACCATGTCCACTAAGACACTGACCTTACTTAGCACTTTTATACCTTATATCTTGTAATTGTTTTCATTTTAAGTATGTGTAATCAAAAAACAAGTCAAACCAAACTGTGTGTTTAGAGATAGAGCTAAATATGAACTGGAAAAATTGTAGCTGACTGTAAGAGGTTAAGGCTTATTATAGATATTCATGGTAACATTTATTTGACCCTATAGACATAGAAAATATTGTTTTGGATTAGTACTAAATGTGTTAATTCAGGACTGATTAACAGCTGTAGTAGTTTGCCATACATTGGTGTAAGAAATAGATCGGCCCATTTTTTTCTGTTTTTTTTTTTTTTTTTTTTTGCTTTTTTCAACAAAACTTTGAGGATAGTAAATTTATTTTTTTATCACTCAAAGATAACATAATTAAAACAAAAAAATTGGTTTTGAAATCACAGTTCAGACGACTTTAAAGGTATTAACACTATTTTTTGAAAATCTAACTCTGTTTTAAAAAACACTGCCACTTCTATGTAATCAGTAAAATTGGCTATATGAAGTAGGCAAGAAGATCGGAAAAAAATGAAAACAGTAATGTAGGAAACAAGCATTAGGGCAAAAATTAAAAATGTTGTGATATTACTAAAATTAAGTCTCTTGGGGGGGTGTTAGGTGGAATTTTTCATAGCACTGTAGATAAAATATCTAGTAAAACCACCTACATTACTGGTTCATCAAAATGACACAATGAGTAAGTTAACTTCGACCCTCTCTCCATGCGGGCCTCACCTCTAACACTTGGAGCAAATGTTACCATAATTTCCTGTGCGGAATCGTATAGTGAAGAACCAGTAGAGGGTGTGCAGGGAGGCAGTGAAAAAGAGGGCGAGAGGAAGTGCGAGGGGGTTAAAAGATCTAGATTTGGGGGGCGGTGTTCTTCTTTTAGCAACCCGATCTAGGAGGGGAGTGGAGCAGGAGAGAGATAAAAGGAGAAAGGAGCGTTGTCCAAGCTCAGCTACAGGAAAAGCACAATTACAGCATGGCCCGGTATCAGGTATGCATGCCAGCAATCCCATCCAATCACAATGTGAGTACATTAGGTCAGACAGCAGCTTGACTCTACTTCACTAACCCCTTCAACCAGCCTTACTCACCTACCAACCCAAACCCCCTGTCTCACCACTCTCTATCCTCCGATGCTTGTTCTCCTTTTTCTTCATGGAGCATCCGTTTGCTGTTTATCTTTCTGCACCTCTTCATCCTAAAGCTCTGTCTATATTTGTCCAAGACTATATATTTGCAGGTTAGTGAGTAGAAACAAAAACAGCTGAATCACCTCTGTTCAGTCTGCTGAAAATGTCTCTGTGGAGTTGATAAATTTTGCAGTGCCACCAAGTTCCCATCAGGGGTCAGTTAATACTAAAAGTTATGTAATTATGACATATAATCCCAAGGCTATTTAAGGTATGATATAGTGTTCTAACCAATGTGTATCCATTACCAAGTAAAGAGTGAAACCTTATCTCCAAGCACACAACAGTCCTTGCGTAGTTTATGAGTATGTTATGTGATATGGGTAATGTTGGAGATTTACCGAGGCCAAATAAACTATGGAATCTTTTCTGGAGGAGTTTGATTGTTCAGCAGGTTAAACATTTATCAGATTTATGTTTTTAAAAAGCTAACATAATAAACCTGCTATCACGCTGTTTCATAAAAGTCTTCATGCTTAATTGGCACCTATTGTGTGCTGTCACGGAAATTTAAGACCTTAAACAAGAGATTTGGCCAAAAAGACTTTCCTCCAAATAACCAAATTTATTCTGGAAAGCGTCATCTGTTTGTGGCGGGAATTATAAATAAAGCAAGAAATTAATCTTCAGACTAACCATTCCGTCTTCATTGCAGCATAAACACTGGACGATGGAAGAACAGAAGAAAATAGAAAATCTTTAGCTATGATAGTAACCATGCATTTTATTTTTTAACTGCTGCTGTCGTAATTAAATCAAATATTTTGCTTTCTCCCATTCTGTATTTTTTGCTTACCTGTAAGTGGATGTTTCCACATGCTCAATCATGACATGCAGCAATCAAGTTTATCATTGGGAACAATTTCTAGATGCTTGAAGATGTCACAATTATTTCTTCAGTAATTGTACGTAAGTGTAGACATGATGAACGTCCCGCTCACAAATGAGACAGGTTCTGTGTTTAAGAGATGAAAGACTTCTGGTCTGAAAGGTTCAAGTAAACCCCAGAACAAAAGCTAAACACCTTAAGAAGATACTGCTGAAGCTGGTGATAAAGTGCAATTATGCACAATTTTTAAAAGAAATCAGTTTGCAAATACCCACAGTGACAAAGACCTTAATTTCCTGTGATCTATAGCTATAATATAATAAGAAAAAGGAGGGTCCTTGTAAGCCAAGGAACAACATCCAAATGGATTTTGGGCATCAAAGATGCGTCTAACAGTTCAAGTTGGACGCGTGTGCATTTTGTGTATTTTAAGAGTCAGACGCTCTTGACGCGCCAGGCATCTCTTTTCCACTCTCGTCAACGGTCTCTTTTTGCAATGGAGGATGGATTTGATTTGATAATTTGGCTTTATTTAATTAAAAAAGCAAGAGAACGTCATTGTCGCCTGCCTCCGCTCCATATCTGGAACCAGAACAATTCAGCAGTTTTCAGAGTTTGGTCATTTTGATCACCTCCTCCTTCCTTAGATTAGAAACTTCTTAAACAGAAATTTGACTTGATCTATACTCAAATATGCCTAATAATCAATGCGGAACAGCCTGCATCTTTATGTTGGTTTAAACATTGGAGTGAAATGCCGTGATGCTATTCATTTGTTTTGTTACTTTGTTGTAGAAATCTCTCATATACTGTTTTTTGTTTGATTGTTTTTGACAGATATCTAAAAAGGAAATAAAATTACATGTATGAGTCTTCAGTTTCATAAGAGTGTTGGTCATTGGAAGTACACAGTGTTTCTATCATTTGTTTGAATATATCTATTAAAGAGGATGAAAACTTTCTTGGATCGGAATTCAACAGTTGTAACTCTAATATTACGTGACATTAAACCTTCCCTAATGTACATTACTTTTATCTTACCAGTGTTGCTGTGATACACAGCAGCTGTCTTTTTATTTTTATCTCTGACTACTTTCAGAAGCTTCTCTTCAGCTAACACTGATCACTGTAAATCACTTCTTTTCTGTGAGGTGGCCATGTTAAGCTCCTGCTCCGTAAGCCTGCCACACCAAATAAGGTGCTAGGTATTCTCACAAGCACACAGTGCCTATTCAACTGTCAGTGGGAAAAGCCAACAGAGAGCTTCCATCTGTATCTTTTCATCTAGATCCCATAAGCCTTAAAACTAATCACATCAGCTCAAGCGTGATGTGTCTGTGGAGACACTTCCGAACGGTCCTGTGAGAACAAAGAAGGATGAGGAAGGATAGTTTTTAAGAGGGAGGCAAACAGCAACTTAAACATGTCTAAAATGCAACTTAGGGGCAAGTATTTGTTGCCAAGCAAAAACTTTTGCAGTCAAAGAAATGCACTCAAAGCAAGATATTTATTTTATGTTGGCCCTTCTTGTTTTCATCTCTACCAGTTAGCAGTTTGTTAAACCCTAATAAAAGGTTCCTAGCTAACCATCTGGGTGACTAATCTGCCAGGTTTACGTTTTGCCAGAGTATCATATCTACGGTAACAAGAAGCAGTTTGCACCCTTTTAATCTGCTCTTTCAAAAAAAATTCAAAAACATGGTTATGAACTTTTTAGGAATTTAGACAAACTCTGCTTTGCAGCAATTTTTTTTTCAGCCATACTGGAGGACTTTTAAGCACGAAACATCTTTCAAGGTCTTGCCGCAACATCTTAATTGAAAAAGTGCAGACTTTGACTAGGCTACTCCAAAAGATTTTATTAGTTTTTTTACATATTTATTTCCATCCATTGCCCAATCTATTCACTGTGTATATCTAGTTATCTTTGGAGCATTGTGCTGGGAACTGGTGTCAATCTCAAGTGGTCTTCAGGCTAATAGAAGGGTAAACAGAGCCTATGTACAGTAGTTATCTACTTGTTGTCTATTCATTTGTTTTCATTGATTGAAAGCTGAAGTTCCATAACTTGTGAAAATAAATGTCACAAACAGATGGCTAGATGTTCTACCTCAGGATTCTGGTAGAGACCAGAATTGACTCCATGCTTTATTACAAGTTTATCAATGTTAAGAAGCAACAATGTAACGCCAGATCATCATGTTTTCAAATCATGTTTCTTTTCCTTATTATATCAGAATAGCATTAGCTCTGGTTTTGGCCATAAACTTTCCCATTGATTATTTTAATTATCATTTTTGCTTATTTTCTGTTGTTGAATCATAAATACTGACCCTTTATCTGTAATAGAATACCATAGAGCTTTAGATGGGTTCTTTTGTGACCTCCTGGATGAGTCACTGATGCTCATTTTGACTAATTTCTGGCCGGCCACTTCTGTGCAACTTCACAACTGTTCCATGTTTTCTCTCTTTGTAGATAATTGCTAACACTCGGGAGCCCCAAAATGTTAGAAATAGCTTTTTAGCATTTTTCAGATTACTCTCATCTTGTCTTTAATTTCTTTAGATCACGGCATGATGTGTTGATTCTAAAAGTCTTGTATCTTATCTTAAAAGATAAGATACAAAATAATAAAATGAGATGAGACTCATTATCCATGAAGAGCAATGGAAAACAATAGCATTTAAAAGTAGAAACATGATTAAAGTATTACAATGTTAACTTAAATATCCATGTTACAAACAACACAGTGATACACTACAACAGTCCCTATATAGATTTATCATTTCAAATTGATATTGAGACTAAACTCACAGGAACAAACGAACATTTGTACTTTGTTGTATTTTATCATCATGTATCTCCTAGTGTGTGGCAGCAATGATAGTAAATAGCCTGTAGCTCTTTATTGTTCCAGAGGACTTTCAAACCCTTTTAAACTACGTACTGGGCATTCACCAGTTCATGTGTTGATGGTGGAGAGCATGATAAGGTAAAGTTTGCGGTTTGGGTCAGCAAATAAACTTTATCAGACTTATCCCTTATAATTCTGCTGTACATCCTTAAAATGTAACAATATTTTTTATACTGTCAGACAGGTCCAATTTAAGCATTTGGTTTGCCTTAACAGGCTTTTTCTCAGGTTGTATTCAAAAGTTTGATGTTTGTGTGGATGCAAAATATTTTTATGTTTAAGGAAAGGAAAATAGAGCAGTTAATATAGGAGGAAAACAATATTTAAGAAAAGTTCAAATTCAACTGAATATCAGGTCCCGATGTTAACAGTTAACAGACCAAGTGATTTTTTTATTTTTTATTTTATTCTACATCACCTGGCAGAGTGTGTTTTTACATAAGGTTATTCGCCTAATATAAAGTTTCTTTCACAAAAATGTCAGTGGGTTCAGTAAAATTGTGATAAAAAATTCTTAAATTTCAATGTTTAGTTCTTTAAAGGCCAGCATTTGACGATCATGCGTGCTCCCTATTAACATGTTTCAAAGCCCTTAATAAAGGGTTGATATTTGTTTATTGAGCACTCATTGTAGTTCAAGTCTGTTGGTTTACTTTGTTATTAAGTAAATGTATTTATTATTTGGGTCAGAGCTGTGTTAGGATTGAAGGCGGGGCAAGAGAACCCAGATATTCGGTCGACACAGCTCGGATATGTTAAATAAGGATTTATTAAAATTAAAAAAGCAAAAATACAGGGGCTTGGCAGAACTTGTGGAACATGATCAAAAACAGGTTTGTTACAGTGAGAACAGATACAAAACCGGTCCAGGGGTCCGGTGTGACCCATAGTCCAAAAAACTGAAGCGGGGCCAATATCCAGAACATCTCAAACAGGCGAGGTATCTGAGACGGGCAAGACGTGACCGAAAAATTCAAAAATAGAAATGTAGTAAAGAAAAACACATAAAGGCTGGACACTTACTCGCTCTATAGTTTTTCAACTATCTGGCAGATAGATTGGGGAACATGGTTTGCTTATATAGCCAGGTGAACAGGTGGAAACTATGAACGCGCATGATTGGGTTTGGTCGAATTAGACTGGGTTTTTCTTTATTCATGTCTGCACCATACATGAATAAAGAACAACCCAGTCTCGCTGCCAGGATCATGACAAGCTGTTAAAAAGATGTGTCACTAGTTTTTAATATTCATTAATAACCTAGCTATATTTTAATGAATATGTTAAATACGTTAATTTTCTGGCCAAATCTGGAAAAAAAAAACAATCTGAGTTTTTTTTCCAAACAAAAAACATTACAAAATAAACCGCTTCTTGCAGCTGCTTTGCATTAGTGGTCTTTGCCTCCACTTTTTAGGCATTGGCTCAAGATAAAAACACAAACACAGACACCAACCCTTCAGCACATAAAGACAGCAGCAACCACTTACCATGTTGTAAGCACTGTGATTCAACTTGAAAGTTACCTGATTTTAAGCCACCTAATTTAAAATGCCAAAAGCAGATATCATCTTACAGTAAATATTTTTCCTGGCATCTTAATTTAGATGAAATCCAAACTGGCCGGTCCTGGAGATTAAAGCTGCATATACACGTGACATGTTCTCATCTGATGTGGGGCCAAAATAAACATTTGAGAATTTTTTCATTTGTTTTACAATTTCCCAACTATACAGATTAATAGTGTGCATTTCTTTATTACCTCTTCACAAAATCTAAACATCACCACAATAAAGTCATATTCTCACAAACAAGTAATGTTTTACCACACTTTTACCAACATCATTTGAAAGTCCACTGCTACGTAGAGGGAGCTTGTTGCTCATCTGCCTGAAAACTTTTGTAAATAGTCAGCAGGGAACTGATACACAGTAAGCCTACAGAGGTCTATACAAGACTTTTCCACAACACATTACCCTTGTTACTGCAAAGACAGAAACATTAGACAGAGAATGAGGACACAAGGACATAATGTTACAAAAGGAGGTGCCGGACTACAAGCTCACACTCCTGGCCAGATCCTTTCCTAAAATTACATAAACACAATGAATTGGTTAAACAGGATGTACTGCACACCCTTGGGAATTTTATCTCAACCAAACTACAGTTTAACACCAATCCAACAATTTATGAACTGACACTGGTAGCAGTCATATCAATTATTCTTGAAGATGAGGGATATCTAAAAAAATCCCATGCAGAGCTTTCAATGATTGACTTGAATGCTCCAGTGTCTTGGGATATTTGCTGCCACTTAAATGTAACCTCCCACCAATCACAGCTGGCTGACAGACACAAAAGCTTCAATCTTTGAAGTCAATAAACTCCCTTTGTTTGATACTCCACCTTTTCACCGGTAGAACATGCTGAGTGAGGATTAACAGTAGATTCAACATGAATACACAGAGCAAGAGAAGTACCATTTTAAAAGCTACTCTGTGTTGTATTTAGGCTGGCACTTAGCTATAAAATGACCATTTTTATTACAGTAGTTGGAGATTTTAATGTGGGTCAAATGGTACATAATGCTTCTTTAGGTTTCTATTGTATGCACCAGTTTAAAACCTTCCAGTTTCACTTGCAGAATTAATTATCTTTCATCCTGTTAGAAATTCTGCTTTGGTTTCATAAATCAGCTGGGTTTTTTCTGGCTATCAAAATTTTAAAAAAAATTGACTTCACTAACACAGATGTGAAAATGTTGTGGAGTTAGCAACAACTTTGAAAACGTTGTATTCTTTCTAACATGTATGTATCGGTGGTGAATGTGGCAACAGTGTAAAGCACTTTGAATTTTCAGTTTGATTAGAAAACCACTATTTAAGTGAAGTCCATTGACCAAATGTTTAAGCAAACCACAGTCTATGTCAGCAGCAGTCTGCATCACAGGCTGCGTACTTCTGTCTCTCCAACAGCCTTCCAGGATCTAGCTAAACTCCTCCTTCTTTTCAGGTGATAATTGTGGTGGGTATTTAAGAAACTAAAGCTCACATGAAGACAACTGCTGCAGCAACCTTAATGCCATGCCAACAAAGCCCCAAAGGAAATCCACTCTGAAACCTACAGTAACAGATCAGCAGTGACTTAAAGGAACCTGGCCACTGGAACAGCTAACCATGTTAAATGTTTGAAACTGGTGGCTGTGGCACAGGGGGTAGAGTTGTTGCAATCAGGAAGGTTGCATGATCAATTTGAAGTATGAAGTACTAGAGGTTCATATAAAGGTCTCAGACAGGTAGCTTTTTTAGAATTTGACTATGGTACTCTGGCGTAAAAATGTAGAATGACCAAAACCGAACTCTACAGGCTGCCAGGATGAACTCCACACTGAACGGAACACCATAGCGAGCAGGCAGGTGCTGCAACTAATGGCAAGTTCCAACCTGAAAAACACCACCTAGTGCTGGGGTCATCACTGCTATGATAATGGCTAGGAAGGTGGTTTATTAATATCTGCTCCTCTGTTCCCCATAACGATCTGCTACAGTTTCTGTATTAATAAAGTGTTAAACATTGTGTCTGGCTGAATTTTGGCTCCTCAGAATTAGATTGTCACAATGTGCAAACACAAAAAAGGGCATTATAGTGCTTCCAATTTCATTCAAACCACCTTAACTTGTGACAAGTTTCATTAATGTGTTTTACAGAATAACCTAACATCTCATCTCATGAGCTGTATATGTCATTTCATCCCATTTGGGCGATACCATTACAGAGAATAGAACCATTACATTTGGTAAATTGTAATCCTTCTAGCTTAGGTTTTACTTTTAAGGTAAAACTTTCTTTGTGTCAACCTACTTGCATGCTATCGAAATTGATTAGCTTGTGTGTGTGTCTGTGTCCCCGACTGTCTGACTGTCTGACCATGCTGTCTTCCAGTAATGACATCGGAAGCTGGCAGGGCGTCATGTCTCCCAGGCTGCATTCAGAGAGATGAGGCAGCCTCATCAGGGAAAATAGAGTCAATGAAAGGGCCAACAAAAGAGCAGAAACAGCAGGAGATTGAGGCTGTGCAGTGAAATAAGTAAGTAGAAAGAGGGATTAGGATAGTAAAATGGACACAGAAAACTGAGATGAGCACACATAGAGACTGACAAGTTAGAAGAGGCATAACTTAGAGAGAGAAGCCAACCAGGCTAACAAGTGATGGGGAGATAGAGTCTGGCTGATCCAGAGGCTAAGAGTGGAACTTGTTTGGCTGACATTCAAGCATGCAGAGGGCCAGAGGGAAGCATTGTAAATGAGAAGGGGAGACATAGACGCAATGGACAGAGGGGACAGTTTGGATCAGAGAGGGAGGTGGGGGCGAGCCAGTAGTAGATTTGGCTGGGATGACTGAGAGATGATGGGGATCCTGCCCGGACGAGCTAAACCGTTCTGTTATATTTCCATTAAACACATGAGATTGCCGACAAGGCGGGGCAGCAGGCACACAGCGTCTAAAATTAAATGGATGAGGGTTCATCACTGGGGAGACCTACCCTCATTATGCAGACGACAGACACAATGAAAGCTTACACAGAGGGATCCATTGTTCTGAAGCAGCAGTGCCAGGTCATAGTAAGCTACAAAGCATACAAGATGAAAAGAATCAAAAGTTCCTGCTGAGAAAGGTTTATTTGGATTAAAAACTGCACTTGTCTCTGCCCGCTGGCAGCTACAGATAAAATCAAACTGAAGTTGCAACGGCAGAGTGTTGTTTGCCTAATAAGCCTCAAGCAAGTGTTGTCTATGTTATATACTATATATTATATACAATATATTATATAATAAATAGTTGTTAATAAAAAACAACCAGCAGCTAAAAGAAGGAGGCATTTAATTTCCTGCATTAGCAGCCATTGGTATCTTTTTGTGCAGCCCTCCGCAGCAATTTAAGAATGGCTTACATCTGGTTTTGATGTTCAAGTGGATGATGCAAATACATCTAAAAAATGCAGGGTTCAATTTTCATGCAAGATTGTTTACAAGGAGGCTAATTAAAATCATCTTAAAATTGAAATTTAAGTTGCAAAACAGTACTCCTTTAAAATTGCATGTTTTTTTAAATTAATGGGATAGTAACTAGGTCTACAAACATCCAGTGACTTTCACTGAAAAACAAGCTTGCCACATACATTTGCTAAACATGGCAAGATGAGAGTAAGACATTATGTTCTCGATGACAATAAGCACATATATGAAAAAGCAACATAAAAAAGATACTCAAGCTAGGATGCAATGTGTTTGTTGTGTATTTGTATAGCAAATTTCAGCAGCAAACCATATCAAAGCTCTTTACATGATTAAAGCATGACGCAAAAGTGTTACATTTTGTCAGTAAAATGATCAAAAACACATTTTACAGAAGCATTTTATTTTCCTATGAAGTCAAATCAAATCATCACTTGAGTTATCACTCATCAAGAACAATCAACACTCAGTTTTATTAATCATTGTTCATGTTATTAGTCGAAAGCAACCTGGAAGAAGGGAGTTTTTACCCATGATAACGCAGTTTTCTGTGAGTTTGTTCCAAATTAATTTGGTTTAATTGATGTTGGTCAGAGATTTAAAAACTATGCAGGAGTATAGCCATACAAACAGTATTGCATCATAAATAGCAGAAATCCCAGCATTTTTTGTTGGCTTAAACACTCAAAGGCACCAACCGAAACAAGTAAAACAAGTTAATCATTTAGCATAATCTAAATAAATTTTAGACATGTAAAACAGGAAGAACCTAAGCAAATCTTGTGTAAAGTGTCCAGTATGGGAGACATAGCTTAAAATGCGCAATACTCCTATATGATTTTCCTCACATTGAACTGAGCAGTTGCCAATAATTGGGCAATCTTTTTCTAAAGGCTGCAAAGAGCTCTTTTGACATGATGACACCAACACTTAAATTGCACAGAGAACACTGCGACCTAGATTGCAGGTTTAAATCGGATATAGTCCACCTGTCACTTCCTGAGGGCGTCGAGAGACTGACATATCAGCGAGTTCTTTCGTCTCTGCAGACATGTTGCTGCAAGCTGTCTTCACTAGACTATAAGTAGTTCCTCAGATACATTTAGATTAGTTAACTGCTTACTTACAGTGAACATTGTGGGTTACTCCTATTTGTACATATATGGAGCTGAATGCAAAAGTTTGTATAATTATATTTCTTTTTCCATTTTTTAAGTTAGACAATGTCTTATATTTTGACAAAGCATCATGCAACAAGAGTTTGCCAGAGTCTGTTTATCAGCATCAGCGTGAACGACAGAAAGCAGAAGACCTTCAGTCACCCATTGACACTACATCACAGGTTTGGTGCAGGTGAACCAAATTTTTGTGCGGGGTAAATGTATTTCTGACTTTAGTGAAACCCAAAATTATTATCTACATATTTAGACAATTTTATAAGATATGCGGTATTGCCAAAAGTATCGGAACAAGGTTGCAAGTCTTGATGATGTCAGGACAGCTCTGTGTGAACGGCAAACTTTTTTAACCTTTGACCCAAGATGGACACAACACCTGTTGTCATCAAGGACATAACAAAATATAACAGAGTTGTCTTCTTTTATTTGACAAGAACTGCTACTCCACCACCTTTTCTTTTCCTGCGCCTCTTTAAATCTATGTCTGTGCATATAGTAAGGAATCGTGGGCCATAGGAAATAGAGTTTAGGGATCTGATCTCAGAGCCATGTTGAAGTAAAACACCTACTATATTTCTAATATACTGGCCATTTGCTTGTTAGGGCTTGAATTTCTTCCAACTTGGTAGCGATCTCACATTACCTATTTTAAATGATTGAAGACATGTTTTGAACTTCCTCTTTCTCAGTTTTTTGTTTGCTCTTGCTCTGCGTCCTTTTCACCTGATTTAAGTTTTGTCATATTATTTTAATGATTGTGATGTTTATCAGCTGTTTCCGGTTGTGAACCAACTTGTTGCAATGGTTAGGCATTATAACTTTTTACAAAAGATAAGCTAAGAAAAGGTATAATTTTTCAGGCAGAAAAAGAGACTACAATTGTAAGGTGCTTGAAGAACAGTCTGCATGTGTAAGTGTTGGAATTCATTTGTATGTGGCCATGAAAGTGGGACACCTGATTTTTATTTATTTTTCTCAAGGTGTCTGGCCAAAAAAAATAAAAACTGGAATTGTTTTGGGTTTATTTCAAAGCTGTAACAATAAGGCCATAGAAACTGCTCAAGATGTTTTGACACGTTATGATCGTAAGTGTGTATATCCCGCACTCTGCTAACGGTTGACAGAATGCAATGTCCACCACACTGTGCAGACTCCATACACAACACCCACAGGTCCTCTTCCTGATCTCTGGGGCTTTCCATACTGCTCACTCTCCCGAACTTCACCTTGTATGTAACCTCCCACACCAGAGACAATGAAATACTGGACTTATTGTATACCTACCTCAAGCAGGCATACATCAAATCATCTCCTCTGGGGTCTCGGATCACAACCTGGTTCACCTCCAGCCTGTGTATAGAGGCATGCAGAGAAATAGCTTTTACATGCATTGCGAGGAAACTGAAGAAGCTCTGAGACAGTTTCAGCTCCACTGTGTGGGAAGAGCTCTGTGCTCCTCATGGAGAGATATAGACTGCATTACAGAATACTTTATGAACTACATTAACTTCAAGGACCAAACCGGTGTTCCAATTCATCCAGCGAGAGATGGCTGCGGGAGGGTCTGAGCGCAGTGGTGAGCAAATTATTAACAAGCTCAAAAAGTGCTGTTGTGGTCTTTTGGCGGTTGGATTTGGCGCTATATCCACTGGGTAATGGTGACGTACTCATACGCATGGAGCGGCGTAATCACATAGCTTTTCGGCCAGCACCAGTGTGTGGAAAAACAAACGGTTCTTTGTCGGTTCGCACTTGGAACCAGTCGCAAACAGGCTCTAGCACCAGCACGGAACCAGCCCTTGGTGGAAAAGGGGTAACAGAGAACTTTCCTGGCAGGGTTCCTCTTCAACCTCCACACTCCAGACTTCTTGATCAACTCCCCAGGCTGCAACCTTCAGAAGTTCTCTTACGTCTATACATTAATTGTCCTCATCACCTGTGAGGACGACTCAGAGTACTGATAGTGGACTAAGGACTTTATGGACAGGTACCACTAGAAACATCTCATCATCAACGACACTGAAACCAAGGAGCTGATAGGGGATTTCTGCAGGCGCAGAACTACCGCATTGACACTGGTGAACATTTAGGGAGTGGACACTGAGATAGGGAACTTTCATATTTACCTAAGTGTTCATCTAAATATTAAACTGAACTGGACTGACAACACTGATGCTCTTTTCAGGAAGGGTTAGAACAAGTTCCACCTTATGAGAAGGCTGAGGTCTTTTGGAGAGCAAGGGTTGGTCCCGAAGAGCTTCTTTGACTCTGTTGTTGCATCAGGCATTCTGTTGGAACAACAGCTAATCTAAAGCTGAGATAAGGCAGGTTATTAGGAAGGCCAGCTTCACACCAGGATGCTTATATTTGGGAGGGTTGAGAAGGGGTTGCTTAAACATTGTTTTTTTATAAGTTGCATTTCACCCGGTGGCGATGTGTTCTGATGCCTGTAAGTCAAAGAACAGGGTTGCATTTTTCCCAGTGGCAATGTTAGGTTGCTGCAGCTTGAGTAACAGGCAGCTGTAAACAGGGTTTTTGCAAAGTGCTACACCATATAAAATTGGCTTTCTGAGCCTTGTATTGGAACCAACATGGAGTATAGTCCATGAAAGTGTTTATTTAGTCGTTATCTTGAAGGTGACATTTGAGATGTTTATTTTGAGTCACAAAATCTATGCTAATATGTGCATGTGTTAAGCTAACCGGTAGCATAAGACTTGTTTAGCTGCTATGGCTAAGTTAGCTCACTGTTGGGTCATATTTTTGTTGTTTGCTATTTTTATCAGTAAAATATGTGTCATTTACGTTCCTGTACGGAAGAGCTTGCTATAAAATATGAAGAAGGTATGACCAGTGTTGTCACATATATTTTATTTCAATTGTTACGATTGTATGTTTTATTCTGTTTCAGTTTTACAAAAAACAAATACAAAAATACATCAGTGGGAAACTTCAATCAAGTCTAGTGGGTGTTTTATTTTGTTCGCTATCTGTCTACGCATACCTCTCACGTATTGGCCCAGGACAGAATAGTGAAATGTTGCCCACTCAGCAGGAAAAGGCAGTTGAACAATTGTGAACAGCACGAACACATCACAAGATGAGCTTCACACAAATCTTCCATCAAAGCTTCGTCTGTCAGCGCAGCGGCCACAAGGGCAAGAGCTAAGGCCGAAGCAGCAAAAATTAAAGTATCTTCTCTCATCCATGATGAGACAAAGGGCTTCAATAGAGGCAAGTCTTCACGTTCTGAAACAAGTGAAAGAAGCAACTGCAACATCAAAGGAGGCAGCTATATTCGAAGAAGCAGCTGCAGCTACATATGAAGATGATGAAGGCGCTCTTGGTGAGTTACATGGGTTAGTGCTTGAAGATCCAATAAACCGCACAAAAGACTATGTAGAAACACAACCATTTGATACACATGCTCCACGAGAGTTTCATGACGCCATATCGCAGCCCCCAATTGTTCAGCATGAAACCGTGAAAACCCAAGCCTTAAGTAACGAAGGTTTCGGTATGAGTCTGTTAAGGAGGAAAATGAACTCAGACCTGTCATTAGTGAATACTATGGCGCTCTCCCAGCCCCAAAGGTATTTTTGTCACAGCAGAAATATTCACCTGTTACACCTCGCATTCAAAATACATATATAGCAGCTACTCCTCCAGCCTTTAGCCCTGCCCAGAGTAGCAACTACTCACCTATAACACCTCAAGCCCCTGACTTGACCCAGTATCTCGTGAGAAAAGAGATGGTGAGCTCTGGACTCCTTGCCTTTGATTATCGTCCAGAAAATTACTGGGCATGGAAAGCGTATTTCCTAGCAGCTACAGGGGAGCTAAACCTATCTCTCCAGGAACAGCTCAACCTACTGGTTAAATGGCTCGGGCCCAAGTCATCAGCCCAAGCCAAGCGGATAAGGTCAGTGCATGTAAATAATCCACGTGCAGGTTTTTGTATGGAAGCCCAGAGGTGATTGAAACTGCTCTACTGAATAAACTACATACCTTCCCAGTCATCTCTAACAAAGACACACACAAGCTCAGAGAGTTAAGTGACTTATTAAAAGAGATAGATGCTGCAAAAGCTGAGGGATTTGTGCCTGGACTAGTCTACTTAGACACTTCAAGAGGTGTGAAAAACGTTATCTTTCCATGCGGGAACGCTGGATCACACAGGGACCTAAATACAAAGAGGATTATTGTGTCCCTTTCCCACCCTTTAGCTTTTTTGTGGACTTTGTATATGCCCAGGCTAAGATCCGCAACGACCCCAGTATTACATTCAACCTTTCCTCTACCCCCAGTCAACACAAGGTTGAAAAGGCACCAAAATACTTCCCAAAGACAGCTGTAACAGTCAGGAAAACTGATGTCACTGCCACAGCTAGTGCATCTCAGGACAGCATGGCTGTGAAGAAAAATAAACCAGAGAAACAATGTCCATTACACAATAAACCTCACCCGCTATCAAAATCTGTTTTCGATGTTGTGCCAGCACCAAGCATATGGCTAAAGATTGCAAGATCACGCTTAAATGCACAGAGTGTGAAAGTAACAAACATACCTCTGCAATGCATCCTGGCCCAGCTCCATCGTTGTTTGGTGGTCAGACTGAACACGCACCTGAGGACAAGCAAAGCGGGGAGAGTGAAGAACCCCTATTGTCACCTCCAAGTGTACTGAAATATGCAGTGGCGCCCCTAAGCCTAGATCCTGTTCAAAAATCTTCTTGGTCAAGATTTACCATACCGACCATCCAAGAAATTCTCACAAAGTGTACGTAGTACTTGATGACCAAAGCAACCGGTCATTAGTAAGGTCAGAGTTCTTCAGTCTATTGGACATAAAAAGCACTGCATCCCCCTACACACTAAAGACATGCTCAGTGGAGACTGCAGGAAGGAAGGCGACTGACATCGTAGCGGAGTCACTTGACGGGAAAACCAAGGTGGCGCTTCCCACCTTGTTGGAGTGCAACTACCTGCCCGACGACAGATCCGAGGTCCCAACTCCTGAATGCGCCCAGTACTTTCCTCACCTCAGACCAGTGGCTGACAATATCCCTCCTCTTGACAGCAGTGCTTCAATCCTGCTCCTGTTAGGCCGGGATATTTTGAGTTTGCACAAGATACGTGAACAGTGTAATGGGCCTCATAACTCTCTGTATGCCCAGCGTCTCGACCTTGGCTGAGTCATAGTTGGGCAGTTATGTTTGGATGGTGCTCACAAGACAGAGGAAGCCAACGTCTACAAGACAAATGTCCTTCAAAATGGACGCCCCTCTTTCCTTAAGCCTTGCACGAACAACATCCATGTAAAGGAGAGGTTCAAGGGTCCGACTAGGAGCAGTCTTCAAACGCCATCACACTGTGAGGAGATTTTTCAAGAGACATGTCGAGATGGTCTGGGGGAAGGTGTGTTTCAGAAAACACCTGAGGATGACAAACCAGCCATGTCAGTTGATGACAAACATTTTCTGAAGATAATGGAAAAGCTTATGTACATAGACGACGAAAACCACTGGGCGGCACCACTACCTTTTCGTTCCCCTCGCAAGCCACTTCCAAATAACAGAGAACAGGCCTCCCAGAGACTCCTCTCACTCCAGCGCTCATTCAGAAGGAGACCTGTCATGAAAGAACATTTCTTTGACTTTATGCAGAAGGTCATTGACAACCAGCAGGCAGAACCAGCTCCTCTACTACAGCCAGGGCAAGAGTGTTGGTATTTGCCAATCTTTGGGGTGTACCATCCCCAGAAGCCTGGTAAAATAACTGTTGTTTTATGATTCCAGTGCGGAATACAAGGGAACATCACTGAATGACACGCTTCTCAGTGGACCCAACCTCAAAAACACTCTGGTGGGTGTTCTACGAAGGTTCAAGAGAGAACAAATAGCTGTCACTGCTGATGTAGAACAGATGTTCTTTGGCTTCAAGGTCAGAGAGGATCACCGCCATTTTCTTCGGTTTCTGTGGTACAAAGATAATAATCCAGACAAAGAAATCATTGACTATTAGATAACCGTGCACGTGTTCGGGAACAGCCCGTTCCCAGATGTAGCAACATATGGAATGAGGAGGGCTGCAGAAAATGGTGAGACCGAACATGATACAGATAAAAAGCATTTCATCTTCAGAAATTTCTATGTCGATGACAGACTTGCTTCAGTTGCCGAAGAGGATGAAGCTATACATCTTCTATAGCACACCAAGACTCTGCTGGCGGAGTCCAACTCAAGACTTCACAAAATAGCTTCAAATAGCCCAAGGGTCATGGAAGCCTTTACCTTGGAAGAACGAGCAAGTGGCTTCCAGGATTTGGATTTGGGAGCAGACCCCTTGCCCCTCCAGAGGAGTTTGGGCTTAAGCTGGGAACTCCAAACTGACAGTTTTACTTTCAGAGTATCAAGAGATTTTAAACCGTTCACTCATAGAGGCATGCTGTCCGCTGTTAATAGTCTTTACAATCCCCTTGGATTTGCTTCTCCCATCACGGTGCAAGGCAAGGCGTTGGTGAGAGACGTTTCATTGGAGCAGTATGAGTGGGATACACCACTCCCACCTGAAAAAGAGGCACAGTGGAAAGCATGGACCAATTCTTTAACTGAGCTGGAACAAGTTTGCATTCAGAGAGCGTACACTCCAGTCTCTATGTCATGTTGTAAATGGACAGAACTATGTGTTTTTGCAGATGCTTCGACTTTGGCCATTGCTGCTGTAGCCTTCCTGCGTGCCTTGAATTCTGATGGTAAATAGCATGTAGGGTTCGTGATGGGAAAATCAAAGTTCACTCCTTACCCCTTGCACACTGTGCCACGCTTGGAGTTGTGCGCTGCAGTTTTGACGGTCGAACTGGCAAAAATCATCCAGTCTGAAATAGATATGGAGTAACAAGCAGTCAGATTCTTCACAGACAGTCGCATTGTGCTCGGCTAAAGTCACAACAGTTCGAGAAGGTTCTATACCTATGTAGCTAACCGAGTAGTTCGCATTCGAGGCTCAACTGAACCAAAACAGTGGCAGTATATGTTGACTGACCAAAACCCTGCAGATCAGGAAAACAGGCCAATTCCAGCTGCTCACCATGCCTCATCCAGTTGGTTGCTTGGCCCTCCCTTTCTCAGCCAGCCTAGTCCGAGTCAAGATGTTGAGTCAGAATCATTCGAGCTTGTGCAACCAGATGCAGATAAAGACATTCGTCCACAAGTCACATGTGTTGTAATTAAAATCACCAAGCAGTCTCTTGGAGCAGCAAGGTTTGAACGCTTATCTGCATGGAAGAGCCTAGTAAGAGGCATGGTCAGTCTCATTCATGTAGTCAAGTCATTCTCTGGAGAGGAAACGACTGAGAGATGTAAGGGATGGCATCATTGCGGCAAGCCACTCACCACAGAGCATTATCAAGCAAACAATCATGATAAAGTTGCCCACCAAGGTCGCCACTTCACAGTGGGCACGTTGCGCAACGCTGGTGTCTGGATCGTAGGAGGGAGGAAACTCATCTCCAGCATCATATTCAAATGCGTCATCTGTAAGAAATTGCGAGGCAAAAGAGAGGTTCAAAAGATGTCTGAATTTTATTTCAATTGTAACGATTTCATATTTTATTCTGTTTCAGTTTTACAAAAAACAAACACAAAAATACAGCAGTGGGAAACTTCAATCAGGTCTACAGGGTGTTTCATTTTGTTCGCTATCTGTCTACGCATACCTCTATTTTATTGGCCAGGACATAATAAGTTGGACATCATGTTTCTTTCCCTTGGATTTTCCTGATTCTCCTGCTTACGTTGGACACTTCACTGGCTCCTGCTATCTGGATAAACCTGACCTTGAGTGATGCCTGAATATTGGGTCAGTAAACCTAAAGTTTCCTCAATGTGCTCCCGACGCCACACAGGGAATCCCCGCACACAGAATCTGACATCCACAGTGGCCTCCAACCAGACCTATTGAAGAGCAAAACTTCAGCTTTCCTGGTGCCCTTTTGGATCCTCATAGTTATGTATTACTTATCATGACAACAGTTAGTACGTCATTGTATGATTTCATACCAGGTCTATAGTAGGCCAGTTGTAGCTTTCAATTAACCACAAATTATCATTGATGCTGTTTGAAATATAGGAAGTTCCTTGGACTTTGCCATAATTAATGTCAAAACGCTCTTACTATTTTCCACCTCAAAGTCACATCATACATGAAAATCTTTCAAACAATTATATCTAGTAAAGAGGACTGTTTCTGTTGTACCCAAGGGGGTTCTGAGTAAGTGAACTTATATAAAACATTTGTCACATTCCCCACCAATGCATGCATTGGTAGGCAACTTGTGGTTAAGTGGCTTTTCCAGGACCATGTGATATGGGGCAATTGGAATTGGAACCTGCCTGATTACAAGATGCCTCCTCTACCAACTGTGCCACAGCTACCCCAGTAAGTCTGGACTGTCTTTGTAAACTATTCTGGTGTTATGAAGAATCTTTCTCCTGGTCCTGTTCATTTGCAAGAATGGGTAAATTGTTTTATTATAATATTTGCTATCTTTGTAGTATAAAATAGATGTTGGAAAAAATCCTTACTATTGCATTATGTTGTTTAAGTATTCTAGTCTGACATTTATCTTAAATAATCTACATCTTTAGACTGACTGCATACATTTTTAAGCAAATTTAACAGGATTCTGTATTTATGTATTTGAAATAATCACATGTCTAGTGCAATGTCGTCAAACCCTTAAGAAAACGATAGATGAACTGGGAAGTTTAGATATTTCTAAAAATATATTATGTTGCCATGACAAATGTATAATGTTAGGCTACGAAGTGCATTATGACTGTGTTACATACATTAGCAGAGCAGAAGTAGAACAAATTCCTCATTGGTGTTTAAAGGTCATGTTTACCATAAATATGTGGTACCCACAAGGTTCAAACAGAAGCAGAAAGCTTTCCCACAAGCTATTCGACAACTCTGTACACTGCCTGTTCCTGGAAACCATAAGCTCTTTTGACTGTAATTATTATTTCTTACTCTGAAACCCTTTTAAGAGACCTCCTAGCAAAATAACATTGTTTATGTAGTTACAGCAATCTCAAAAAGTCCCCTTCACTTGAATGCACAGCAGGAGCTTTTGAGCTGACCATCTCAGTGAGCAGCTACCAAATACACCAAATGGCTGATACACCTTTCAGGATTGTAGAAATTACTTTTAAACTCATTCTGTCTTTTAACTCAAACAACTCCAATGCCCACCTTCTGTAACCCCCAATATTATCCTGAGTTGTCTCAAAGTACTGCTAGAAAAAAGTGAAACCTCTGAAGGCTGCTGTAAAAACGTCCAATGTTAACTTTTCGTATAAGGGTTCTTAGAAAAATGCAAAGTTTAAACAAAATTTAACAAAAGAACACAGTGTTTGAGCTCAATTGTATTAAATACCTCACCATATCCAGATGCAGTTACAGGGTGGCAGAAACGCACTCTACCTTTCAGTTTTACCCAAAAAAAAACGTTTTTAAAAAAGGGGGTGGGGGGTGTGATGAGTGCATCTTCCTAGTGCCCTTTTTCCAGGATTTTAATTTTCTTATTTCTATGAATGAATTCTCAGATATTTTCAGAGAAGCAATGTCAGAAGTAACACCTTAGGAGAAAATTTGAGAACAATAACTAGTGGGGCCCAAATAAGTTCTACTGCCACACTGAGTTGAGGCCCCTTATTAGGCAAAGCTGCAAGGAGCCTGCTACAACAAAACAGTCCATTAAAACATACCTTTTGACACAAAAAGCTGCCCCCACAGAGTTCCTCTCATTTCTGCTTCAACACATGCAGAGGCATTGTTGATGTTTTAGCTTTCAACCCAGCTCACACACATAAAATTTCTAATGTGAACTTTGTATTGCTCGAACAGTTATGATCAAAATTTTTAGCAGTCATAAAGCTGTGGTTTTAAGGTGACAGGTCACAGATTTTAGATAACTCTGCAAAGTGATGAAATGTAATATTTGCTTGCCTTTAAAGTTTACTTTATTACAATCAAACAATCATTGTGGTTTTGGCCTTACACAAAGTGATCAGCAGACTTTAAGTCAGTATATTAATAGCAAATGTGTGTGTGAAATAGTTGAAGACTCCAGCAGACATTACTTTTTATTTAGTGTTTTTGCAGAGGGACAGACATGCTTGAAATCATCTTTATCTGCTATCAGGTGTTACTTTCAAGGAAAAGTGTGTAGACATGATTGCTTTGCATTCAAATTATATCCTTTGGAATAAAACAGCTGCTAAGAAATTGTAGCTTAAGAACCAGATCAAGAATCAAGAATCAAGATTCAGTTTATTTATATAGCGCCAATTTACAACAGGTGTCGTCTCAAGGCACTTCACAAAAAATCAATTAAAATCAAAAATACATTCTAACAAATCAATTTGAAAAAGTTTCCAATCTAAGGAACCCCAGCAGATTGCATCGAGTCATTGACTTGCAGCATTCACTCCTCTGGAATCAGCCGGCAGAAACAATGGCTTGTGTTGTCGTTGACTTTACAGCAATCCCTCATACTGAGCATGCATGTAGCGACAGTGGAGAGGAAAAACTCCCCTTTAAC
>JAVLVB010000453.1:503622-513884 GCA_032876305.1 Orestias chungarensis | reverse complement strand
TTGATACTAACATAATCCTCATGCTGCAGCCAGGTTTCTGTGAGACAAAGCAAATCAATTTGATTATCAAGAATTAAATCATTAACTAATAAGGACTTTGAGGATAGAGATCTGATGTTCAATAAGCCACACTTAATAGTTGTACATTTTTGTTTCATCTGAGTTGTTTTTATCTTTATGAGATTTTCAGGATTAGCTCGTTTTAGATCTCAGAGAACAAATGAAGGCGTATGCAACCAGACAATTAGATCATTGATATTTTATGGGTATTCGTAAATGTTGGTGTATTTTTATGTATTTGAAACTTGTAATAATGCTTAAATACAATTTAATGTTGTGTTTCCTGGAGACATAGGGTTTTAAATGAAGCCTGGAGTTGAAGCTTATTTCTATGTGCAGTTTGTGTCTCAGCAGAAAGGCCAAGACTTCCCATTAGGCGGCTTAAGCAGCTCTCTATGGCCCCAAAGCCAGTCGGGGCACAGAGTTTGCAAGGGTCTGTGTTGGTATGTCAGTCATGTCTTTGGACTAACCATCTATTTCTGAAGGCACGTCAATTGTCCTTTCTTAACATAGGCTCAAATTTCAGGATTTCCCTGGATCTTAACTCACTTGGGTCACTTTCAACAGCTGTCAATCTAGGGCTTGCTACAGGCATACCTGCATCTAACCAAAACTATTTTTGCAGGTTGTATCAAGGTTTGACAATATATAAATGCTGGAATGTTCTCATTGAAGGGTTTGGGTATTACTGGTAGATTTTGCTCTAAAGTTTTTTCACTTTCCTAGTGAGTGGTTAGGACCTTGGTTTCCACTACTAGTTCTTTTCTCAAAGATACCTGGAGTCACAGTCAGACTTTTTTTCAGTTGAATAGTCTCATTATATACTAGGGTTTTGCCCACCTTTTGAGGTTGTTATGTCTGGCAGAGGGCAAGTTCTACCCCTAAAGTACCTGCCTCTGTTTATAGGGTAAAGGTTTGTTTGGGATTAGCAAATCTAAAACCTGGGACTCATGTAAAGGGTATGTGGTCACTTTTGTCTTTGTCTTTCCCACAGGGGTGGATATCCAATGTAAATGGGTTGATGGTTTTTAGGATTCATTTAGGAGAACATATGATTGCATAACTCCATAATCCTTTTGAACGTGGTGGGGTCCACAGAGATGTTCTATACAATTCAAATAGTCCAAGAATACATTATTTTGCAGTTTTCAGTTTGTCTGACTCATCCATCACTATCTTGTAAAATAACAGATTTTTTGTGACAGAGAATTGCTTGGATCTGATCAATGCTGAGGAAGATTCCCTAAGGTTGACCAATGTATTCAGAGACTTTTACTGTCCAAGATTTAACTTTCAATAATCAGTGTGATCTTATGTTTATTTACCAAAGTGTGATCTTACCAGTTTGTTTTTGAACTACAATGGTCAGTAATGAGAAGCACAAATCAAACTCACATATGTATTCAACTTTATGGAGCTGTTGCAGGTAATTATGCACAGCTATTTTATCTGTAGGGTGTATAGGACTCAACCCGGTGTTTCAAAGGTGTTGGTTCACAGAATGTAATGTGATGCTGACGCTTATGTAATGCTGAGGAAAGTTCCATAACAAGCCATAGCAATTTCCTGCCCATATTTGCTGTGTTTCAGGTTTCCTTCTTTCAAAAACCGTTCAATGTTCGACTCCTTCAATAATAACTTTTTTTTTATACAGAAAATTTATAGTCTTCCACCTTTTCCTTACTCATTTAGCAAACGTTCCTTCATGCAGCTCCTCGTCTTTTCGTGTATTTTACTATACTTTGAACATGAAAGTTAGTTCCTGGTCATTAGGTACAGCAACCTTTAGTTTTATAAAGCTAAGTTATATTTTTACCTACACACAGCAATCAGGACTGCCTTCAGCATCACATGGAAGATTTTATATCTCATCTGTCCATCCATGAATGACCATTGAGTATTGTTATCAACTGTTTCCAAACGCGTAATCTATAAAACACCTGCTGCAGGGCTGACTAGAAAGGAAAAACATATATCAAAACATAATCGCTTTTCTTTTGTTTTCCAGCCCTAAAAAGGAAAGTGACATACTAGGTATTCAACAGTGGGTAAAGTAAACATTTATTTTTTTCACATAAATATAATGTAGCATAATAGCAACAATAATACAGTTTTTACAGAGATATTCCATGCATTTAATTTTGTGGTGCCAGCACTGCCTCTTTACATATGGTTAAAGAGTGGTTAAAGTTGAAAACAGAACAGTTAAAAAGTTTTTACACAGCAGAGGTCACTCAGAGGTTTTATTTAGAGATCTGCGACCACAAATCAATTCATTTATTTTCCTGATTTTACACCTTCTATCCCACTCCACACCTCTTTAAAATATATATAATTACTGTGAATCAGACAGACTAGTAGTACACAACTGAGTTCACTGTATGATTATGGTTCAGGTAGTCAAACCAGCTTGATTTCTGAATCTAACTTGGAAGGTGTGGAAGGTTGTGCGTAGATCAGTTTTTCACCACGTTAGCTCTGTTGCCTATATGGCATTTTCTTTTTTTTGGTTCTACTTCACAATTATGTGTTAGTTTAATATATTAAAACCCCAATGAAATTTAATACACTATAATATTGAAAAGCACTTAACTTATTTAGTGTTTTCCAAATCAAGCTGACTTTACACTTAAACCACATTCACCACTGACACATGCATCAATATAGGCAACTTTGGGTTAAGTGACTTGCCCAGGAGCACATTGACATACATGACAGGTGGAATTGAACCTAAACGCTGTAGCACAGGCACCCTTTCTAATTAGTTAATATATACTGGTAACCTGAACTACTAAGTGAAACAAATTACATAGAATACAGACTGATGCGATTGTTTTGTTTCCAACAAAAGAAAACATTAAAGATACTGTAAACCACAGCTTCCTGCTTACCAAGCTGGCAGACATGGGCATTGAGGGCAGTGCACACTCCAGGTTTGAATCCTACCTCACCAGACGATCATTCAAGGTGGCATGGCAAGGGCAAACATTGCCACAACACCACCTCACAACAGGGGTGCCCCAAGGTTTCTGCACAGATGTATATTTGCATAGATTTTAGGTGCTCACTGAAGAAGCATGCAGAGATGAATGTAAATACCAGGTGGGATCTACACTTCTAACTAAATCGCATACAAAATCTATTTTAGTCAAGAAGAAACAGTTCCTGGAGCTGTGCATAAATACATAATTCTTCTCACAAAAAAGTTCAAGCTTTAAAAAAAAAACAGAAAGATTATCAAAAAAAATAAAGGTTCCCAGTGTAGTGCTGCACAGGTTCATTGCTGTGCACCATCTGAGCATTGATATTTAGTGGGACTAGCAGGTGTTGTTGGGTACATGCAGCAAATACCTTCAACAAATGTATTTGTTGCATTTGGATTTCAATCAATGATAAAATGTTATCCACTAATTCATGTTTAACCTCCTGTAAATTCCCAGTAACCACATTATATGGGTGGTGTATGTTTTACGCCACCCTGGCCTGTAAATATATTTAAAGACATTGGCATTACTTAAAGATTAGTTTAGCTTAAACAGGCTGCACAATAGCATCAGCTGTACATGTCTGCCTTCTCTGAAAAGGTTACGGTGAGTTGTTTATGTATTTAGCGGACACTTTTATCCAAAGTGGCTTACAAAGTAGGCAGTAACACAAAGGGTCTTGCTTAAGAATGCACACTGAATGCTGTTGGTATAGCCCAGGCCTGGATTTGAAACCAGGCCCAAGTATGAAAGTCAGGTGACTTTCCAATTGAGCTTTGACCTTACCTATACAAAAGCTTAATCAAATGTTGTGCAGATTTTCTTCAGTTTTCACCTTTCACACTTATAAAACATCCACTGAATGGTTGCAGCAAACACGCAAGTGATGGAGAAAATTATTCAGATCTCTTCATTATTTAATCGAGTATTTCTGAGTACATATTTCTTTAAACCATGTATTTAAATTTGTCATGTACTCTCTACATGAACAACCCCAAAGTCTCATTCCAAGTTAGATTCAATAGTTCCAAAAAAATGTTTACATGAACAGCTGTGTGACTTTTTAGACTCAACTAATTAAAACATCATAAATCCACTCAGCTTTAACCCAACAAGCTGTTGGCTAGAAATCTCAGATAGCATCTTTAACACAAGGAGACTGTGATTAATTGTATCGCTTAAACCTTTTTGACAGGATGTAGCCAGATGCCTCAATGAATCTTATTAGTTAAGGCAGACCAACACAAAATAGTGCATCTGACCTAGTAGAAAAAACACCACCAGTGTTGACTGTTTAATTCTTGTCGCAGATTGTGAATTGTATTTAGGTTTGTACTAAGCCACTTTAAAACAACCATGTATTTGATCGAAGTTATGCAATTGTAACTTGTAAGGCTGATGTCTACCAGGTTCTCTTTTAATGTTGTCCTGCATTTAGCACCATTTATCTTGCTATAACTCTGACCAGCTTCTCTGTATTGCTGAACAAAAGCATCTCACTCAGCATGATGCTGCAATTACCATTGTTAAATGTATTGGTGGTGTGTGGAAGGTGGTGCATAGATCAGTTTTTCACCACGTTAGCTCTGTTGCCTATATGGCATTTTCTGTTTTTTGGTTGTACTTCACAATTATGTGTTAGTTTAATATATTAAAATCCCAATGAAATTTAATACACTATAATATTGAAAAGCACTTGACTTATGTTAGTGTTTTCCAAATCAAGCTGACTTTACACTTAAACCACATTCACCACTGGCACATGCATCAATACAGGCAACTTTGGGTTAAGTGCCTTGCCCAGGAGAACATTGACATACACGACAGGTGGAATTGAACCTAACCACTGTAGCACAGGGACCCTTTCTAATTAGTTAATATATACTGGTAACCTGAACTACTAAGTGAAACAAATTACATAGAATACAGACTGATGTGATTATTTTGTTTCCAACAAAAGAAAACATTAAATATACGGTAAACCACAGCTTCCTGCTTACCAAGCTGGCAGACATGGGCATTGAGGGCAGTGCACACTCCAGGTTTGAATCCTACCTCACCAGACGATCCTTCAAGGTGGCATGGCAAGGCCAAATATTGCCACGACACCACCTCACCAAAGGGGTGCCCCAAGGTTCAGTGTTGGGCCCCCTCCTCTTTGCCATGTACACTACTTCGCTGGGCCCAATCATCCATTCGCATGGCTTCTCCTATAACTGCTATGCAGATGACACCCAGCTGTATCTGTCCTTTCGTCCAAACGACCTCTCGGTACAGATGCGAATTTCAGCCTGTCTTTCTGACATATCTGCATGGATGAAAGATCACCACCTCCAACTGAACCTCTCCAAAACTGAACTGCTAGTCATCCCAGCCAAGAAAAGTATTCACCACAACATCAGGTTAGACTATCTGTGGCA
Source organism: Orestias chungarensis (assembly GCA_032876305.1). Taxonomy (NCBI): domain Eukaryota; kingdom Metazoa; phylum Chordata; class Actinopteri; order Cyprinodontiformes; family Cyprinodontidae; genus Orestias; species Orestias chungarensis. The sequence goes on along the minus strand of JAVLVB010000453.1, from coordinate 508,420 downwards.
CTTACTGAGGTTGTAAGAAACCTGGGCGTCATGATCGATGATCAGTTGAGTTTGCGGATCAGGTTGCCTCTGTCGCTTGATTGTGTCGTTTCTCTCTATTCAACATCAGGAAGATTAGGCTATATCGAACTCAACATGCGACACAGCTCCAAGTCCAGACCTTGGTTTTCCCGCCTTGACTACTGCAACGCCCTCCTAACAGGTCTTCCAGCCTGTGCTATGGGACCGCTACAGATGATCCAGGATGCTGCAGCACGCTTGGTTTTCAACCAGCCAAAACGAGCGCATGTCACACCCCTTTTCACTGAAATCCATTGGCTTCCCTTAGCTGCACGCATCAAATTCAAATCACTAATGCTGGCATACAGTGTTTGATGGATCAGCGCCCATCTACCTCAACACCCTCTTAAAGCCTTACATCACTGCCCGCCCGCTCCGTTCCTCCGTTCCTCTTCTCATTTGCGGTTCCTCGCTAGTGTAATACCTTACGTGCACTATCAGAGTATCAGATTCTCTTTCCACCTTCAAGAAATCCTTGAAGACCCAGCTCTTCCGAGAGTATCTCTTGCCCTGAAAGATCTAAATGCACTCATTACCCCCCGTGATATTATTTAGCACTCAGTGTATGGTACTTGGGCCTTCTGTGTTTACCTAAATGCTGTAAATGAGTGTCATCATTAATGTTAAATCATCTCCTAGCATATTGTAGGTAACTGAATAAATTGGATCTTAGTTCAATGTTAAACCCTCTTTTTGTAAGTATTTTTTGTAATGTATACATTACCTCTGATTAATAAACTTTAATGGCAAATGTGGATTTAATGAAAAGCATCAATAATACCTGATTATAGGCTATTTTTTTAAATGTATGGTTAATGTGAGGAAAGATCATATAATAGTAATGCTTTAGATGTATTGAAAATGAAACATTACGTTTTATGAATGTAAAATTATGCAGTTAGGTTCTGTCAAAATAAGTTTAACAGGCATTTCCTTGTAGGCTTGGAAAACCAAGCCAATGGTTGTGTTAAGTTTGCGATTTCATTATTATTTCCACTCAAATTAAAGAAAAGAAGAAATGAATATGCTTGTGGATGAAACCGTAATCATATCCAATCCCTCAAGACAGATTTGGGATAATAAAACTGTTAAATCACGCAATACCCAAACGTGGTATGTCATGTGGTTGTCTGATATCATTTGCATGTAAGAGCACTTCCATCTCTCTGACTCATCTGGGGGCAAACTTCTGTTATTTGGACGAGCTATTTTCATCTTGAATGTTGGGTGTTATAGAGGTGAAAATGATGCATATGTTAGTCAATATTCAAAGGGGGTCCTTGTGTGTCTTTAAAAAGTGCTACATGTTCGGTTGTTACATTTACAACAAGGCCGCATCATTGTCTATCCTGCCGCATAGACAAACACACTGAAGTGTTTGGTGAAACCATATATTCACAACTGAATCTTGGGAAAGAGGCTCGGATAGAAATTAGAGAGACAAGGGCAACAGCAATGGGGTTTTCAGGAAAATAAGCACATAGCAGACCTTGACACTATGAAGGAATCATTAATAACTTCAGTTCACTCACATGCCATTAAATGAAATCAATCCAGGTCACTTAAAAAGTAAATAGGATTTTTTATTCTGTGAATGTCTCAGAGGTTTGTTCGAGAATGTTAGTCAATAACAGCATTATGAAGAGGAAGGAGCACAGCATACAGTTCAAGGAGGAAGCTTTGCAGAATTCTTAGTTAAGTTCTAAACCAATATCCCAAGCTTCTAGTGCAGTACTTGATTTGATCAGCGTCTAGAGCATTATTAGAACGGCAGTGGGTGCGCGGTAAATACATCAGAGCTTCAAAGATCCAGAGGTCACGTAAGAGAACATTGGTGTAATTACAAATGTAACATCCTGTAGAACTGTGGTCCCACACCTGGTTTTGAGGTCTCACTGTTCTGTGAGTTTAGGTGCTCCTGTGCCGATACTCACCTGGTGTAAATAAATGGGTCAAAAACAGGCTTCTTCAGTAACTGGAGAAATATAAAGGAGGTTATGCAGTCATCTGAATCAAGTATGCTGAAATGGGAATATATCTAAAGCATGCAGGACAGTAGGACCTGGAAGAGCAGTGCTGGGGAAAACTGCAGTGGGAATTGAGTTTAACAATTGTTCGCCCATTTATGGTTCTGTTAAGAGTTGCTGTAGATGCGAATGGCAGAAAGAATCTGTTGTGGCATTACAGTTACTAACCAAAAACCCTGTTCTTGTAATGTAGGCTCAAGTACTTGCCCAAAGGTAAACTGAAAACAAAACCGCAAACTAAAGGATGAGGACCCCATCTCCTGAACCACTGATGGTCCATGTAGACTACAGTCTATTCAGGGTCGGCTGTAATGGTTTAAATATGATCAAGACCTCTCTTTTGTGCTATAATCTTTTAAAGATTCCTGAACAGTCCCTGCCTTGTTTATCAGCCATGATGGAAACTCAACAACTAACCTTAAAAGGACAGCTGCCAAGTTTCTCAGGAGGCATATCTACAATAAGTTCACAATCAGAAATGGAGATATGGCAGTTTATGCTTACATTTCCTGACCCACATGCAGAATCACACTTAAAAGACAAGTTAAACACAAAAGGGTTAATTTAAAAGTTGTGCAATGAAAAACAAGAAATGGTCAGATACTTTAGAACAAGGCAGTTTACAACTGGGAGCAGGCACTATGGATCCATGGCAAACAAGACAGAATTAGAAAGTTCAAACCAGCTCTTCTATCAATCATGTTGGGCAACATAACATTGCAAGCAAATTGGATACAGTGAAACCCCTGCAGATCTTTCATCAAATGAACATAACAGACAACCAGAATTAGACAACATTTTCAAATGCATATCATACAAGTGCAAAGTGCCGCAAAATTACTTTCAAAACAGCCCACCCAAGAACGCTGAGCATATTCTGCAGACTTTTGGAGGAAAGCAGGGTGTCAATCAGAGGGAGCAATAAAGAGGAGTACAGAAAATATTCTCTACACACAATCACCATCTACAACAGAAAAAAAAAAAAAACACGGATAACTTGAGCGACAATAATATTTAATTTTTCATTTGAGATTTAAACATTTTTAAATATTTAATTTGAATAAACCTTTTTCATCCAGGAGTTGGTAGTGGTTACATCTGGAGGAGGAAAGGAAAGTCATTTAGAGTTCAAGAGTGATAAAGACATTCAGAGAAAGTCCAGAGGTTAGTGTGGACATTAACTGTGAACTTGAGGATCCAGCGAGACAGTGTGTCTGGTCCTGGAGAGCCTGCTTCTGAAGAGCTGACAGGCAAGGAACTGTAAGGCCTGCAGTAAATTACTAGAGGAACTTGTTTCAAGAGAACATCTTAAATCTTACTGTACCTGTGACCACAGACAACAGGTACACCAAGGTCAACTTTCAAAAGTAACTTCAAAAACCACTACAAAACCCAACTGGTGACTACCAGAAAGCTGTATCATCCAGCAGAAAGGGGAGGTTCTACCGCTCCTTAAAACTTCAGCATCCTAATGAGGGGGAAATCAGCTGAAGGTTGGCTTTAGCAGAGATCCTCTCTGATGGAGATGTCTCACTGACATAAAAAACACAAACAAACAAGAATCCTGACAAACCTGAAGGGTCACTTGTTCCACCTTAGATTATGTATTCTCCATTTAGCATGTGAAATGAAAAATTTAGAGAGAATAATATATCACTTTATCAGTAGGGTAAAAGCAATAACATAACAGAATTTTGTTCTGCAAGGTTACATCTGAATGAAACAACTCTTGTGAGAACATGTCCTTTTGACAGATGTGTCAATGGTGGATATAGCATATCAACACAAACAATTGATCACAACTACTATAGATAGTGAAGAAATGCTGACAGACCTTCCTATTAAAACCCATAACCTCAGAGCCCTGCAGTAATTGCATCAGTTCCATTCAAGTCAGTGTATTTCTATAGCACTATTTCACAACATCCACCCTAAGGCACCTTACATGAAAAGCTATTTCAATTCAATCATCCATACATTCCACTTGATTTTAGTTATTACTCACTACATTAGTTTATTATTCAAAATAGATTAAACAGTTTTTATTCTGAGAAAACCCAGTAAATACCATCAAATCATCGACTTGCAGCCTTCACTCTAGGCTACAATTATAGTTATACTGTAAAGCAATTGTTAAAAAGCTCAGACTCATGGTGGATTCCTGAAAAATATCCAAGCTGAAATGGAACAGCATCTATATGACTATATGTTCATTTTACCACACAACCCAGGAACTGTAACAGCTGGTGAGCTAATATGTTCAGATAAAACCGTCAGATAGACATGAACAGGATATTAATTAGACAATATAACTAATTATAAAGAAAAAAAACAGACTTCATTTAGACAATATTGCGCTTAATGCTGCTCTAACTGTTCTTTCTCTGCTGACAGAACTCAACATGCGACACAGCTGCTAGTTCAGACCTTAATCATTTCCCGCCTTGACTACTGTAACACCCTCCTAACAGGTCTTCCAGCCTATGCTGTGAGACCACTACAGATGATCCAGAATGCTGCAGCTCGCTTGGTTATCAACTTGCCAAAGTGATCGCATGTCACACCCCTTTTCACTAAACTCCACTGGCTTCCCTTAGCTGCACGCATCAAATTCAAATCACTAATGCTGGCATACAGAGTGTTTGATGGATCAGCGTCCATCTACCTAAACACCCTCTTAAAGCCTTACATCACTGCCCGCCCCCTCCGTT
>JAVLVB010000453.1:467754-493932 GCA_032876305.1 Orestias chungarensis | reverse complement strand
ATATATATATATAAAGAGTAAGAATAGAATTATAAAGGGCAATATGCAATAAAATAAAATATAAAAATACAAATAAACAATGAAAATAAATATATAACTATATATCAGTCACTAAATACAGCAGTTCAGATGTTTTAGTTCCTCCACGTGCGACAGTGTAGTAATTCGGCCATGCTAACTGCAGTAGAGGTTTATGAATAAGTTTTCTGATTTTTATAAACATATTTGCTTTAGCCTGACAATGATGCTCCCAGCAGGGCTCGTCACTCATTTAAATACTATATATCTGTTGCAAAAGTACACCACGCTCGTTCATAAACGAGTCAGAGTAGTTCTCCACACTGCTGTGAATCTGTCTCACGTACTGTTTTGATCATGATACAGTTTTACAAGTATGAGAAAAACTTCTTTTTAATAAAAAATTACTTATGGTGCCTTAGTTCTAAGCCATGCTTTTATCCGTCTCATAGTATCTGTGCCAACGCATAGCACTGCAATATTTGCCTACTCGTAAAGCAAGAGAACCAACATTAATTTTAAAAAAATATAGAAAATGTTTTAGAAAAATATGCGTGTATGAAGTAAAATATTAGGAAAAAGGAATTTTGTCTTTGGACAGTGCGCAATTGTAGATTAAAATCGTCGGCAGTTAATTTTTAATGTGAAGGTGTAAACATACAAATAAAAAACTAAAACTCAAAGACAGCTAATAATATTTTAGAAGCTTTTTTTTTAACCCACTAATAGAAAAAAAGATTTGTTAAAAATCTGCATTTTCTAACACTTCACTCTCTTGTGTGGCAAGATCTATGGTTCTGCTATCAGTGTGAGAGCAGGATTACATTACACACTAGAATTTACAAACCAAGTTTCAGTACGAGTTTTAGTGTTTTAGTGCTCCAATCTGACTTTTTGAATCTTTTTTTTGATTACATTTTTACTGTCACGCTTTTTCTCATCCATTTTAAACACTACACAATGCAATGTCCACCACTCTGTAACCTAGAATTAAATATGAACTGTATTAGAACTAACACACTCAAATGTTGTCAGCATGAGGCAGGTCAAACCAGAGAGAAGAGGCTAAGAATCAACTTTCTACATAATTCTGCAGGGATTGAGGATGGAAAGGTCATAACAATAATCATGGTGGTCTGATCTAAGACCATGCTTACTACCTAGTCGCCTTCCTGTGGTTGTCCTGTTAATAAACATCATCATGCCTGAACCACCGCGCTTCACAGAGTACTAAAATCATGTTTCTTTGATTGTTTCATAAAATGCTGCTTAACTTTCCAAATTCACTCAAAAGCGGCTTTAAGGTTTTAGTGCCAATTTGAAGCTGCCGAGAATTTTCTCTTTTGAGAAACAAAAGGGAGAAACCTTTGTTGTCACCATGAGCACATCTGCCGATAGTTGTGTTTCTAAAATGGATGACCTTACAGATTAAACTCCATACTGCTATCATTTAGAACATGGCAGTTTCAATAAATGACTCAATTACAAAGTAACTTTAATGTCGTTACTTTCGGGCCTGATTGATTTTCCATTACAAGCTCAAAGCAGCAAACATTCCACTGAAATTCATTCATAAATTTAAATACATTTTAAATTCAATTGAAATATTAAAAAAAATAGAAATTTTACAATCAGATGTTACCCCTAAAAACTAAAGGGAATTACTTGTTTAAGAAAAGATTGGGAGAAGAGAATATGGAGAATTAAAGCTTAAGGTTTGTATGCAGAGATACTGAAAGTGCATGAATTACCAAGAGTAAGATTTTGATGTTTGGCCACTTTCACACTTTACTCACAATAATAACTCTGGGTCTCGAGATCTGGAGTCCTGCAACTTTTAAACATCTCTCTGCTTCAGTGAACCAGGCGTTCAGGACTGCAGGTGAAGGAATCTTGCCTTACAGTTTTTAAATTAATGCATAAAATCCAAAAAAGGAGTTTTCTGTAATGTGTTTCAAATGGCCGACTCTCTGTTTAGACTCAAACTCCATAGAGATCACCATCAGTAGCTTTTTTTCATTGGTCATAGTGAAACTGGAACGTTGAGCTGGTCATTTATGGGGCGCTGTGGAGCATTTTTTATTTTTTTTCCCCCCTGAAACTGTTCAGTGAGCAGGCTGCCGTGATTTCATTAGTATGTTTTCTCCTTGCCGTGATTTTAGGCATCCTCCAGGTCTACCACATGACTATTTGTTGGAGAGAATAAAAGATACAAGAAAACCAAAACTTCCAAATGCATCGTCTGATTCCTTGCTCAGGTGAGCACAAATCTTTTATTTCTTTGGTCTAACTTTGGTGGCAATCAGTGCCAACTTTTTCCTTTTATAGTGCACTGAATCATAGGTTGTGTTTTTTTCTTAGTTTGAATAAATAAATGCTCATGTGAAGCTGAACCCTTGAAAACAAAGACTATGCAGTTCCACTGGATTTTAATGAACTAAAGGTCTAATAGTCCATGTAGGGTAGCTCCAGGACTGATTAATGTTGGCTACTGGTTACGATATCTTTTGCATTTTACTTTATTGGTGAACATCTTAGGAGTAGGGACATTGTGTGACTCAGCGGGCACGCTATAGAAACCTTCTAGTCCCTAGACCCTGAACCAAGTCTTTAAATTCTCTCTCTACCGTCCTTCCTCTCACTAGAGGCACCAGAACCTCGAAAACCTCCACAACCACGTTCAGACAACTGGACAAAGCTTTAGTTTTCAGCAAGTTTATTTCCATATAAGTGGTTGTTTAAAACATCTCACATTATTCCCCTAAAGTCCTCGTTTTTCTTGCAATCTGCGATACAAGCAAGCAACACATCAACATTGTCAAACATGGGCAGGTTTGACATGACCCAGCTTCGTGTCAAAGCACGTTGTGACGCAAACTATTTGACAAGCGTCAACATTAAGACAGGTGGGAAGCAAACAGTGACACGATCACTAGAATTTATGCAACGCACGTTCGGGAAAATCAGACTTAAAAACCCTTCAATGGGCTCGACTAGATCAGTAAATGTGTCCTCTGGCTTTCATTCTGCTGGAGTGCATGTGTGACAACGTGTGCATGCATGTGCACGTGTGTTCCTATTGTACGAACATGACCTCATAGAAAACCCCAATGTGTTGTGATAAGGCATTATGTGGTAAAAAGGAGCATCAGACCACAGAAACAACATCATCTTAACCAGAAAAAATATATCTGTTCTAAGGTCAGGAAACCAAAATGTCTCAGCAGAACTCCGGATGATCTGCTGAAAAATATGACTTGAGTTTTTGTTTTATTTTTGGCAGTTGTTTCTACAGCACTGATGGTAGGAAGGAGATGACGACTACAGTAAAAAAAAGAAGGCAGAGTGGAGGTAGCATGCAGGGATGGAAAGACAGACCAAAAGAAGTGAAGGCACAAACAAAATAATGACGTGAAGGAACCAAGGAAGGTCACAAAGGAGCAAAGATGGACAAAAAGAGGACGCGCCTTTAACAGCCACATAAGGAAATATTCCTTTTTCCATTCTTTTAAAAAAAGGTGAAACTAAATTCCTGAATCAATGTCACAACTGAGACGGTTCATCTAAGAAGAAACTAAAGTCTCCTGTGCAAGTGGAAGTGAGTTCTATGAAGCAACAGGTCTTTTCTCCACGTACATAAATGTTTCTAAGCAGACACGGGTCACGGAGTTCACAGGCGGAGAGGCGAGCATAATGAGACGGGCCGATGCTTTACAAAGTACACATATAAAAATACATTCATGACGACATCTTTAAGAACAAAACAACGTCGGGAAAAAGCAGGACACCATTGGTCTGAATTTGAAATGGCTCAGACCTGAAGGCAAAACGCAAACACCAGCAAACAGAGTGCAGAGATGGAGAGGGGTGCGGATGAAAACAGGAATGTTTGTCCTTCCTCTTCCCTTCTTTTTCTGGGTGCACGTACGTTTACAGACCTGACAAATAAGATCCAAATAAAAATCAGCTGCAGCAGATCCACAACTGGTGCAGCTTCACTTTACCGCCCATGTTTAGCCATGCAGGTTGTTCAGTTACATCCGTCTGTCTGAAGTACATTCTTTGAGGTGACCGTCTAACGTGTCTGAAACCAAAGGTTCAGAATAAAGAAAACGCAAGAATGGACGTCAATGAAAGTTTTACACTTTGCCAAAGGATAAATTCAGTCGATTTTCCAACTTGGGTTTGACAAACGTTCTTTCGTCCAGCTTATTTAGGAGAGCTTCTCAACAGCCAGTTGCATTTTTACTCTAGGCATCCAGATGCCTAGTAGAGCGTCACACTAATGCATCTCTCACTAGTCGTTAGCTGGGATGTTTTTGGTCTGCCAACAACGGACCTACAACTGAAGAACTGCTGAGGTTTGGGGTCAGTCACATTTACAATGGAAACAGAGAAAACAAAGGTACCGTCGGAACCCTGGGCTGAACGAGGGAGCAGAGAGACGCGACGTCAACTTGCAGATCTGATGAAGCCCAACCCTGCATGGAGAATTGGGTTGGGCCGTTTACGGTTTTTACGCTTTGGTCATTTGTCCATTACTTCACATAAATGCCAGGAAAATGTTACTCTTCCCAAAGCTGTTCTGTCAAACGCTTATAAGCCGTTACGGTCTCTCTGTTTTCATTTAGTAGAAATCCAGGTTAGTTGTTTTTAGAGGCTTGACTTTAAATGGCTCAAATTAAAGAAGTCTCATCGCAGCAAAGGCTACGAACATTTAGTCATTAAATCATATCTTCCTGGGTGAAACAAAAACTGAGATCTAAACATGTGAAACAATTCCAGTCCAGTTACTATGGTATAAAAGCCAAACTGAAAAACTGTTTAAGTTGGGATTTTTATTTCAGTAGGAGTAGAAACTGATTTGGTGATGCTTGGATTTCTACTAAACAAACACTTCATAATACTCCAGGTAAGACGTTAACTGGGCATCACATTTCAACAGAAGCCACAGTTAAAGCTGGTAGGGGCTTGTCTTTGTATTGTAATCAGTGAGAGTAACCTGCATGTGGCGCCAACGGCTCTTTAAAAGGCTGATCAGCAGTAAACGGCCATGTTTGGCCAAAGCTATAGTGGCGCCAATGATGCTGCGCTGGTGTCCACTCTGACGCAGTTCCCTGAGAACCCCGAACACATTTCCTCAAAGACCCAATCTATGACAAAAATGCAAGGGACGATTTCTCATCCAGAATGATTAAAACAAAAAAAGGTGGAACATACACATTTGACATGATATTGTGCAGCATTACAAGGAGAGGAGCTTTAGAAGCCAATATTTACAAATAGTTAAGATGATCTTGGCAAAGCCTGAAAGCTGAGTGCCAGGATTATTCTCAGATCACCGCGTGTGTGTTTGGCTTTATACATACAACAGTGTGCTGGTGGTGAAAGGGAACAGTGTTTTCTAAGTGCACTATGTCCAGTGACAGATGTGTTTGGTTGTACTGGCCGATTCTGCTGCAGTTAGGAAACAGACACCACAGTGAACTCTTCCAGGAACCTCACACGGGGAACCACAGTTACACATGCTCATGTAGTACAACAAGTACCTTTAAGAATAAACATTGTACTATTTTAAAACCGACCTGAACCTAGTTTCTTTTCATTCATGTTTACAGCGTAAGACATGTACATATACACACACATATATATATGTGTATATATATATATATATATATATATATATATATATATACGTATATATATATATTTTTTTGCATTCTTTATTCCAGTTTGAATGCTTATTTTGGCTTTAAGCAATAAACTGCTCCGACTCCGATCCTTCACAGTTTGCTGCAGGTTCCACTTCCTCCTCTTAGTCCTTTTTCTGGCCCCACCTCACACACATATTTTACATTATAAAAAATAAGTTATTGCGCATCCAAAAAAAGTGCATCGTACGCTTGAAAAACAATTCTGTTTTTTTAACGTTTTCCCATTTTTTCTTTGCATTTCCTGCCAAGTAGACGGTTTTCCGTCGATGGATCTGAGACGGCGGGGAGGTTCCCGCGTGTTATCTTGGCGCGCCGCTTTCCAGGCGCCGCTGATGGGGAGAGCAGGAGGTGAAGAAGGGCGTAAAGGAAGCAGGGGGGGGGGGAGACGTAAAGCAGGTGTGCCGCTACGCGATAACCATGGGAACGTCATCGGAGAAGCCACTGATCATCGGGGCATCTTCATCATCATCACCTGAACAGGACAAAAGACATCATTTCATAGAAAATTCGCGATTACAAAGCTCATTTTGGGAGCATGTTAGATTAGGTCTGTTATGTTTGCTCTGATTTGATTTTCCAAAAGGAGCTTCTCTAGTTGAAAAGTAGCTTTTTTTTTGCTCCGGCTTTGTTTTCTTTGCTGTGCAGCTAAAATAAATTTTGTTCCTGCTGTTTTTTTTGTTTTTTTAAGCGGTTTTAATGAAAAGTTCTAGTAATAATTTCTGATCAGTGATGTAGTTTCTTCACAACCGAGAGCAGCTGACTGAACTACAACCTCTTGGGGTTACATTGATGGTAACAAGATCTCATTATATTATAATCAATTTTGGTAAAACAAAGAGAAGAAAAAAATAAGATTCTCAGTTTTTTTTTTTTTATTATTCTGCCAAAATCGCTTCTAATCTAATTCCAGGAAAAGCAGTTCTCACCCTTCTATTTGATGAAGCAGTATAGAGTTGAAGTGTCTGAACCTTTAATTTTTTACTAATTTAAAGTTAGTGGTTAATTGAAAAGAAAGAAGGTGATACGTTAAATCTTAATGTATCATTTCACACATTTCCTTTTTTGTAATTGGCTCTAAAATAGTTTGATGAGGGTAGAATGAAGTTCTGAAATAAGTACTGTAACTGTAACCTTAAACTGGAAGCCGTTTGCGCTGGTAGGAAAGGTGTCGCCGCTTGCTTCAGCACCTTTAGTGCCACTGAACTCATCACCTCACTGCTGGGAGTTAAACTCTGTACACCCACTTAAAAAAAAGCTCAACATACAGCACTGAGTACTTGAACCAACTTATTATTCCGTGTATAAACGTCTCTTTCTTAGTTTGGGCATGTACTCTGCACAGAGCACAAAGAGAAGAAGGGTGTGTGGTGATCACAACGCAAAACAACAAGACGCCTCACACTTCTAACTACCTGAGGTAACTGATTAAACTTTGAGGTAACTGTATACCTAGCAAGTACCTGACATTAAACTAAACCTCTGAAGTAACCCAGTTTTACTTCATTCCACAATGCAGTACTTTGTTGTTTCAGTTGCATTCTAATAGGGAGACATGGAAGTCTTCACATAGATGTATGTTATAGAGGAACGTTTTCAATAAATCACTTTTGTTCTTTAAAAAAATATTTGTTGGGACCAAAGTGTTCTAACTAGATGTACACAAGCTTAAGGTGATTAAAGTACTTTCATCCCTCTGATCTAGAGCTGAAACAACTAATCGACTTTAACGATTACAATCCATTATTGAAATAGTTGACAACTAATTTAGTCATCGATTAGATGCTTTAAGATCAAAGCGGCCTATTTTTAACACTTATATGCGGTCAACATGTGGCAGTAATGAGCTACCTAACGCTGTGATCTACCAGTGGAGTAGTAGAAGAAGGAATCAGCCAATCGTTAGCATTGTTTTCCTAGCACATGGCTTGAGTGGGATAATCACATTTGCCCTGAGCAAGATGGCGGAGCACAAAAAATGTACGAAAGTCTTATTCAAGTGAACGTCTGAGGCAAAACCCTTTTTCAAAGTGGGACAGGAAGAGTCAGCACGGTGAAACACCCGATAGCTAATAAGAAAATAAATGCGCTACATACTGTTAATAGATTAATTTATTATTAATTTAAATTGCAGGTGTGTGTGCGCAGCTTCGTTGCTTTTTGTCTGTACTTACAGTCTTAGTGAAAATTCGTTTTTTATAGCTTATATGGGAAACTAATTGCTAAATAAATGTAAAAAATAATCGATAATGAAAATAAACATTGGTTGCAGCCCTATTCTGATCTCTGCAAAACTTGCCAAACTAGGGAGAATTGAAAAGGAAAGAGTGCCGCAGTGCTCCTTGTAATTGACACCTTTAATATGAGACAGCACGGATAACTGGCTTAGCACTGGCGTTGTGAGCAGTTTCTATAGCGGTATAATGAAAATTCATGGTGGAAGTTGGTTCTCCCTTTTGAGAATTATCAAGTCAAAGAGAACAATTGAGCTTCTAGTATTGTTTCCATAGTTAAATGTGCTTGTACAGTGCTTTGCCAAACTATTTAAACTCGATAACATTTTCCGACCTTTGTGTATTTTATTGGGACTTCATTTGCTAAACCAACACAAAACATGTATATCGTGCCCCGGCCCTTTGATTCTAATAGACCGACATGAACTACAATGCCAGCAACTGTCTTTAGAGGTTACCTTATCAATATAAAAGTCTGAAAAATACACTTCAATCAAAATTAGGCTCACATAGTAAGAGAAAACTGACATGACTGTATACCTAGCAAAAAACGACCATCATTCTAAAACTGCCCTGTATGAGAGCATAATTCATAGGAGAATCTAAAAGGTTTATGGCTAACCTTGGAGGAGCTGCAGAGAAGCACAGCTGAGTTGGAAGAATCATTTAACAGGACAACCAATAGATTCCATGGTCTACTGTAGCCTTTAGGCGATTAGAAAAGAAAGGTAACTAGAAGTCCGGTTTGCCACAAGCCTTGTAAGCAGCAGGAAACACTTCTCAGGATTCTCAGGGCAAATGACACCAAAATGTACCTTCTACTCCATATTTTGGTGTTACCACAAAAATCTGAATAAAAGGCACTGAACTAGATTTGAGATATGTGTAGCAGCATTTAACGTTCAGTTACCTAATTCATCCCCTGAGGAGAAAATTGCAGAGCCCAGACGAGAGTTATAGTGGGAGTTGGCAAAGGCGGTGAAGTTGTTCTGCAGCCGGCGGTGTCGGACGTAGAGCGCCACCAAGCCACCGCCCACTACCACCAGCAGGAGGAAGAGGACGGGAACCACTATGGATGCCGTGTCCCTGGAATGGTTCTCACTGCGGGAAGCATCGCTGCTCCCTGAGAGGAAGGAAAAGATCGTTCAGCACAGGAAACTGGATGTGACTCATCACAAAGCTTCTAATCAACCCGCCAGATTTAATTCTTACAGAATCACGGATTCCGAGTTCTAAAGGCGGACTAGTACCTGTCTGCGGATTATAAAGCAGGTGTGCAGGTTCCCCACACAGCTGATCAGCGAGCAGGCAGCTGGCCTGAACTGAGAACGTGTAGCTGTGTCCCGGCAGCAGGCTGTTGATGCGGAAGTAGGTCTCTGTGGTGTTACCCAGGTACACCGTCTGGTTCGTCGCACTGTCAGACACGTGCACTTCATATCCCTGTGAGGAACAGCAGCGGAATCCATCAGCAAAGGATTTGTTACTAATCTATGCAAAGGGAAGGAAAAGCAAGTATCCAGATACAACGATAATTTAGCGGGTTGATACAACGTAACTGTCCCCTTACAAACCTCTTCTGACTTGAAACAGAAATCCTTTAGCTTTCTGTGTGTTCACTATACAGTAAACTCTCCTGGGTTTGACTAGATCAGCTTTCAAAAACAGCTCAACGTAACCAGTGGTAAGCAAATAAATGAATAATCTCATTTTGTTGGTTATCTACGTCTGATGCTTTTAGGGCTTTAGGATTAGAGATGGGATTAAAAGCAGTGAGGCGGCTGAAAGCAGCCGCCGATGTGAAGATAGTCAGATGGGTCTCACCCTGCTCTCGTTGAAGCCCTTCTCTCGGACTGCCAGGCTCTTCCAGAACAGGAACACGTGGTCATTTTCTGAAAGAATTTTCAGGGCTTCTGGAGCAGGAAGGGGAACTGCAAAGCAGGGAAATGATGCTTTGAATCCTTTCGTTCATCTTTAGGCAGAACTACAGTTGTAGTCAGACGTTTATATTCATTGGAACAATAAATTAAGTGAACAAAGTTTGATAGTTTTTACCCTTAAGGTTGAAACATGTCCATTTGTTTAAAACATAAATACAATAATACAAACTGTTTGAACATTATGTTAGAGCGGTTTTGAATGTAGAACAGGCTCAGGCCCAAATCATTTTCTACAACTGTAATTATTTGTTTAAATGGTGAATTTGCTGTATAACCTTTATTATAAAGATTTTTTTTTTATTAAAACAGGGTGGATATAACAATAAAACAACAATAACATGTTTAAATGTTTATTTAATTGTTTCACACGTGATTAAAGGTGTAATTAATTACCGATCTTTTATGATGATTAGGAAGAAAGAAAGATTGTCCTCATTGCCTCTGAGTTTTGTTGGGGTTTTTTAAACCAAACTTCCAACAATATTTTGAGGAAAAGAACTCAAAAAAAAAAACATTCAAGGATGAGGAGAGAAGCTTGAAACAATTACAAGATACTGGAAGCTAGCAAGTGAGTCTTTAAAGCTGCAAAACATCATGGAAGTGAAGCACGTTCCTACGTTAACTTTCCTATTGAGGACTACGAAGGTTTAAACCAGAATAGAGGATCTTGTAAGTAATGTAACTTAAAAAGAAACAAAATGATGGGGGGAAAAAAGTACTTTTAAACTTCCATCTTTGTTCTTAATTGTTCTTTTTAATGTCTTTTTCATCTTTTGTAATAAGTTCTGACTGTGTGAACTTGTGCATGAAATGAGCCATACGAATAAACATGTCCTGCAAGTGCTGGAGTTTAACGCTGTACCGCTAAACACGGGTAGAGTTGTTGTTTACCGTGTTTCCACACACGTGTGTGATTCAGAATGAATGCGGAGAATCTTGTTATCGGATCAATTCAATATGGAGAAATGCTCCCTGATTTCCAAACTTCGGCTTAGGTAGCTCTTGCAATTTCAGTCTGCAATGTGGCAGAAGATCAGCTTCCAGACCTCAAGACATTTGATTTTGGTAAAGGATGCAGTTGAGACTTTAACCTGTGCTATCAGGACACAGCAGCTTAATAATTTGATTCTATTGCAATTACATAGTCGTCGAGGCTGCAGTAAGTGGGTGCATTTATGACATGGCTTCTCTTTTCAGCAACCTCACAATTATTAAACCAAATAAAAATTAAATGCAGTTGAGTTTGTCGTTACTTTAAAAATGGATCATAGCAGGTAAACCATGCAGTTTCTCCTGCCTTCAACAAACTTCCGGTTAACTTCAGGTTAAAACTTCCGCAGCTTTTCTCCTCGTCTTTGTTTAAACGTGTTGCTTTCCTGCTAGGTTAGGATGCGGCGCACACACCTGTGCTGACGGTGTAGCTGGCCTCCTTGGTCATGTTGCGCAGGCGGACCGAGACGCTGTACCTTCCGCCGGGCTCCAGGCCCTTCAGCAGGTACTCTACTGTGTTGTTCTGGGTGGTCAGCTTATAGTCACGCTCAGATTTACGGATCACATCCTTCACGTGGATCACGTATGTCTTCCAGGACGGACACACAAGCAGACCAGACGCTTCAACGTTAATATAAAGCCCTAAGATAGCACCAGCTAATGGCCTTCTGTTAGCTGAGGGATGTGAGGCGTCCTCTCACCAGGGGGGCGTCCGGCGCGTCGTAGGGTGGCTGCCATTTCAGCGTGGCCTGAGTCTTGTCGACCCGCACGCGATGGAGGTTCCGAGGAGGCAGCCTCTCGTTGGGAATCATTTTCACCACGGCGTAGTCAGAGGGAGGTCCCAAGAAGGGAGCCACAACCCGAGCCTGAGGACAGAGCACACGGATCACTGCTGTAAGACACAGAGTGAGAACATTACAACTTTCCGCTGGCTTCGAGATAAAACTCTGAAAAGAGAAAACTAATGGAAACACAATGACAACATGTGCATTCACTGTCCATTAAAGCAAGCATATTAACACAGGAACATGAATAAAGCACGGTAATTAATCAATTAAGATTTTTTTACTCTACTATTTAGGTCCCAGAGACAAAGAAAAAATGTCTTAGAATTAAAAATTGAACTGGATAAAATGTTTGTGTAATACCGCAGTAGCCGTTGCTTCAGCTCCTTCCATCTCCGTTGCACAACTAGACCTGTGCAGGTATTTGTTTAAGAGCATCCTGCTTTCCGCTACTACGTCTCTAAAAGTCCGTGCCATCATTTCATTGTTGGTAAAAGAATGACAGTAAAACAAAAGAGCAAAAAAAATGCAAGACGACTGCAGTTTCGTTTTAACAGCCTCGTTTTTGGAGCCGCTATTTTCAGAAGAGGAGCCCAAACAGAGAGTTTAAGTGAGTTCTTCGCTCCTTGCAACACCTCAACCGCCACCTTCCAGTTGTGAAACGTGTCAGCGATTCCACTCGTTTCCACATCAGACAGACTCGTCACTGAATAATCAACACATGCGCCCAATTTCTTTTTGGTTGAGTTCCGTAATTTGTTTTTAAACATATGTCACAGACTTTTTTTTTTTTTTTTTTGGCAAAGAACAAATTTGATTTTATAGGAGGTGTGAAAACAAGGAATCGACTAAAATGTTCTGCTTTACACTCCAGCCGTCAGGGAGTCAACGCATCTGCCTTTATATCCATTCTGACTCGACTCTGGATAGATTTGGTCAGTTTTGGAAAATGATCCAGAATTCATCGATGAGGGAAAAACAGGCAATTCAGGAGAGCTACATCTTAAATGTGAGGGGATTATACAGTACGGAGGCGGTCCAGAACCGACTCACCAGGAAGAGGTACTGCTCATCACTGTCCACGGTCAGAGTGAGGCTGAGGGAAGTGCTTTGGACCTGATGAGGACGGCGGTACAGATCCAGGAAGGATGTTGCATAAAACACACCGAATACCTACAAACACACATGAGAAATCAAACATAGATTTACCTTAACTTAACTGAGGGGATCCAATTTAGTGCGTGTCGAGATCTTCAACTTTTCTAAGTAATTGTTTTAGTTTAAGGGTAATGACATGAAATGTCCTGTAATCACTCCAGAAAGTGATATAATGAGATCTGGCAAAAGATTAAACTTCAGAAAAAATCTTTTCATCTTGTCAGTGTCATCCTCTGGCTGCAAAAACATTTGGCTTTTAATGTTTCAAAAAATGTCTTTAAGTATCTTCAGCTGAGAAGTTTGGTACTGGGTGGGCGATGTAATAGGTTGATACTTCCACGACTGTCTGCTCTTGAAGACTTTTCGGTGAGATTTTCCGACTCCAAGGGGCAGGTGTCCTCTCTTTATGATTTGTTTGAAAGTGAATCCAAAGAGTCATCACAAAACATTTTAGAATCATGGAGAGCCGATGTGACAGAGAAAATAACAGAGGGAGAATGGGCCAGAGCTTGTTTAACAGCTCAAACTCAAAGTGTGAATGCAAACTCTAAATTACTACAATACAAATGGATAAGCAGACAGTATATAACTCCAACTAAGCTGCATCGGTGTAAACCAAAAGATCTCAGATACGTGCATTAAATGCAAGCAACAAAAAGCTACTTTATTCCATTGCATGTGGGAATGTCGTCTGATTCTCTCTTTTTGGGAAAAAGTATTGAACCTGGCCATCTTCCTCTGGCGGCGTGTCGATTGTGGTGGCTGTAAAACATTCACCAATGAATTTCCTCTGCTGCTTCCGTCTGACGCTCAACAGGAAGTGATATGCAGACACCAGTTCTTTAGGTGCTGCATCAGCTTCCAGAAGGAGTTTTTGTTGTTATGAAGTTATAGCAGAAACTTTCATGTCAAAATTAGTCATGGATGTAAGCCAGTAAAGCAGAGGGTGAAGTACACAGCCCTGGGGGATTCTGGGGTGACTCAAGAGAACATCTTTAGACCGACCAAGAGAGAAATCAGACTGATCCATTTCTAATTTTTGCTTATTTATACTTTAAAAATTCAGGCGAGTTTCATTGTGTTTTGCTCCATGCACAGCTGCCGTGGAGACAACCATGGGTCACTTTCTACTGGTCAAAATTCTACATGGACGGTGAGGAATGTCCACACAGAACACTGAACAGAAGCAGAAACACGAGACTGAGACGTTGGGAAACAGAGAATCAGAACAGAAAGAGATAAAAACCTGGACCAGAAACACGCAGCTACTCTCAGCTCCTCTTTCTATGATTGTGGTGGTTCTGGGTGGAACTGATGGACACAAGTCTCTCACCTTCATATCATTTCTCCCTTTTAAATCACCGTCAGTATAAGTTTTAACAATGGTAAAATCACATCTTTATTCAGCCAATAAAATCAAACATTTACCATCAGTTCCCTTTAATCGTCTTTTCTGTCAGCTGGATTTAATAGTATTTTGTACTATTTTATGTGTTAATTCCTGAATGATTTAAATGCTGTTTTCAGTTGATAGACGGATAGATTAGAGGGACAGATGTTGTTCGTGCCGTACCAGAGGAGCGGAGCCGCTGCTGATGCTGCATTCCACCACTGTCTGGTTCAGAGCCTTGGCTTTGAGGATGGGCCGCTCTGGCTGGGAGCCTCCGGTCTGGAAGTGGGACAGAGCTGTGGGACTGTCCCCTATACTGGTGTGAGCCCACACAGCCACCTCATACACCGTTCCCGCTGTCAGGTTTGTGGCTGCAAACATGGGACACACCGGACGGTTACAGAACATCTGCTATATCAAACTCAGCTGCAACTGCAGCAGAGTCATATGTCAGGTGTGCTGCCACTGGTATGTAGAATATTGTTTCTACTAGTAGGACGGCTCCTGTCTTGCAACGTTCCACATCTTTGACCATTCCTCTTTACCTCCAGGCTTGTCCTTTAATGCTCTTTTTAGAGACTAACACGGGCAAATGTACATTTTCTGGTAGCAACATGTAGATTTTAAATGTTCTGTCATTTTCAAAAGGTCTCTAACAATATTCCCACTGGATGCTCCACCGTGCTTCACAGATGGCATGAGTTTTTTTATCCACACATTTATTATTTCAAGTGTTCCAAGATACTTGCAGTAGAAAACAGACACTAACACTTAGTAGGTTTGTTGCATCTGCAGTGCAGGAGCCTCACCTTTAAACTCTTCGTTCGTGACGTTGTATGTGCGGCTCTCTTTCACGTGAGAGTCAAACTGCCAGGACAAAATCACCACGTAATATCGGAGCTGGAAGAGCATAAAAACACGGCAGATCCATGAAAGTGTAGCCGGTAAACAAGTTGCTGGTTCACAAACGGAGAGAAGCTCTTACTTCAGAGTGGGAGCCGAGGGACAGCGTGAGAGAGTCCGAGGAGACGCCGGTGGCTTTCACTAGCGGAGGAGGCAGAGCTGCAGCAGATACAAGCTTCAGAATCAGACACCGTGTAGAGATGTTTGAGTTTACTCTGAGATCTAAACGTCTAGTTTATTATAGCTATTTCTGATAAATAGGAGTAAACAGAACCACGACCAGGCAGTTGCAGTATGAACTGGACTTGTGCTGATTTTTAATTTTACTTCCTTCCATGTGGAACGACAGTATTACCAAGCAGACTGTAAAAACCTATACAAAGATCAGCTATAAATAGCGGCTTTAGCTTTCTCTCTGGTATATAACCGGTTTAAAATGAACACATTCATTAATCTGGTCATTGAAAAAAATAAAAAAAACAGGATATTAAGTCTAAAATAGTTTTCAAAAAATATTTTTTTTTCAGTTCGACATTTGTTTCAGGCATTTAAAATATATATGTAGTAAATTAACTGTCATTGTAATCTATACACTTGGTTAGAGATCTGACCACTAAATGGTGCCAACAGGCAGAAGGTGCATGTACTGCTACTAACATCTGAGCCAGTAGATGGTAGCATTACACTACGGTTTGAACAGGGTTCCCCATCAGCGTACCTTTTTTGGGCGTGATGGATTTAACTTCAGTCCAGTTCCCAACACCTCGACTGGTCACTGCAGCAACCTGGACAACATTTTCAATTCCATATAGAATTAAAAACTACACTTGTGTTTTTTGTTTTAACTACAACTGCTCAGGTAGAACCAAACCCCCCAACCCAGTTAGGACTCTTACCCTGAATCTGTAGAGCGTGTCTGGCTGCAGCTCCTTCACTTCGGTGATGTTCTTGCCGGATCTTTGTGATGTCCACTCAGGAACCCCGTCCTCGCTGTATTCAACCTGTTAACACGTGAGCAGTTTTGGTTTTATGGAAAATTTACAGAGTTAGGGCCTTATTATGTGTCACACAATCTTGTAAAAAATTGTATTCTAATTATTTCTTTAGTTTGGTTTTGATAGATTGCAAACAAAAAAATAAAATAAAAGCTTTAAGCTGTTTCTTGCCTTTTGTGTTTCACTTGACTCAGCTGGACTCAGTGAACAGACTAATCACTGTTATCCATACGAGGGGTTAACCATCCATTTAATAACATTTTAAAGATTTTAGCAGAACTTGGGACAATTCCAAGTCCCTGACTGAATTCTGGAGATGTAGTCCATCTATGTGCAGATGAACAGTTCAGCTCTGCAGCAGCCACTGATGTTTACACGTGCAGCTGCCATATTGGACTTTTAGTTGGGACAGGTAAGAAAACAAAAAACTTTCAGGTCAGATTTTCAATGTTCATAAAAACTGAAACCATTTAACCGTTTAATTTACGAGAATAAATTTGCTTCACTGCAGAAATATTGATAATTTAATGAACACAGAAAGGTCAGATTTTGGCAAGACAAAAGTTTTGTCGCCTTGTCATATAATGCACCCAATCCTAGTTTACAGCCTCACCTGTGCTCACTAATTGATCGGTTAATTAGTGGGTGTGTATAAAAAGAACCCCAGCACCCCAGACCTTCACTTGAACTGCAACTTCACCTCTGACAACATGCCAAAAATCCACCAGGCGACCAAAGCCTTGATTGTCAAGAGGCTGAAGACCAGATCCACTGCAGAGGTGGCCGGCACCTTTAATGTGTCTCAGCGTCAAATACAAAGAATTAAAAAAAGATCTGAGGAGACTGGAGATGTTTTTGACAAGCCCAGCTCCGGCAGACCCCGCAAGACAACTGCTAAGGAGGAACGTTTGTTGGTTAGAAAATCCAAAGCCAGCCCCTCTTCCACTGCAGCAGAGCTCCACCAGGCCTGGTCACCTCAAGTCCCTGTGTCAACTAGAACAGTTTGTAGGATTCTGTCTCGAAATGGCCTCCATGGTCGAATCAGTGCCCAGAAGCCAGCACTAAACAAAAGGCAATTAAAAAACCGTGTGGCATTTGCTAAGGCCCACAGCCTGCTAAACGGATGGACGCTGGAAAAGTGGCAGAAGGTGGATTTCTCAGATGAATCTTCAGTTGAATTACACCACAGCCACCGCAAATACTGCAGGAGACCTACTGGAGCCCGTATGGATCCAAGATTCACCCAGAAAACTGTTAAGTTTGGTGGTGGAAAGATCATGGTCTGGGGTTACATTCAGTATGGGGGTGTGCGAAACATTTGCTAGGTGGAAGGCAATATCAATAGCCTGAAATATCAAGAAGTATTAGCTACCTCTTACATTCCCAATCATAAAAGGGGTCAAATTTTGCAGCAGGATGGTGCTCCATGTCATACATCCATCTCTACATCAAAGTTCCTCAAGGCGAAGAAGATCAAGGTGCTCCAGGACTGGCCAGCCCAGTCACCAGACAGGAACATCATTGAGCATGTTTGGGGTGGCATGAAAGAGGAAGCTTGGAAGACAAAACCAAAGAATCTTGATGAACTTTGGGAGGCATGTAAGACTGCATTCTTTGCTATTCCTGATGAGTTCATCAATAAATTGTATGAATCATTGTCGAACCGCATGGATGCAGTCCTTAAAGCTCATGGAAGTCACACAAAATATTAAATATGGCTCTAATTGCACCACAACTTCATTCACAAATGTTATGAAACATATCTTTGTATTTGAAGTCAATTATTTCTTTGATTTTTACATTACTTTCTGTGGGCGACAAAACTTTTGTCTTGGCAAAATCTGACATTTCTGTGTTCATTAAATGATCCATATTTCTGCAGTGAAGCAAATTTATTTTCGTAAATTACACCTCATTTGGGAGGGTTTCAGCTTTCATATGGGTCATTTCTAAAGTCAGGTTATAAGCTTTTGTTTCCACAACATTGATAAGCGACAGAACTTCTGTCAGGAGTGTACAGCCACTTGCAAAAATGAGTCAGTTGGTCTTTTGCTTGGAATCAAAAACCTCTGAGCCGAATGCTAAAAGTTAACAAGTAAGACCAGGCAGGAAAGAAGCTCACTGAAACACAGTTGTTGAGAAAATGTTATGAAACTTTATCACTTATTCTTGATGTTAATCACAAAGTGCTGGCCAAAAGTATTGGCACCCCTGCAATTCTGTCAGATAATGCTGCATTTCTCCCAGAAAATAATTGCAATTACAAAAGCTTTGATTTTAAAATGTTCATTTAATTTGTCTTCAATGGAAAACCACAAAAAGAATTGTAAAAAAGCCAA
This sequence comes from Orestias chungarensis, assembly GCA_032876305.1. Classification (NCBI taxonomy): domain Eukaryota; kingdom Metazoa; phylum Chordata; class Actinopteri; order Cyprinodontiformes; family Cyprinodontidae; genus Orestias; species Orestias chungarensis. The sequence goes on along the minus strand of JAVLVB010000453.1, from coordinate 475,472 downwards.
AAATTTGATATAATTCCATACAAAATACAAAAAAGGGGGTGGCCAAAAGTATTGGCACCCTTTGAAAAATCATGTGATGCTTCTCTAGTTTGTGTATTTAACAGCACCTGTTACTTACCTGTGGCACATAACAGGTGGTGGCAATAACTAAATGACACTTGCAGCCAGTTAAAATGGATTAAAGTTGACTCAACATCTGACCCGTGTCCTTGTTTGTACCACATAGAGCACGGAGAAAAGAAAGAAGACCAAAGAACAGTCTGAGGACTTGGGAAGCAAAATTGTGAGGAAGCATTGGCAACCTCAAGGCTACAAGTCCATCTCCAAAGACCTGAATGTTCCTGTGTCTACCAAGCGCAGTGTCATCAAGAAGTTTAAAGCCCATGGCACTGTGGCTAACCTCCCTAGATGTGGACGGAAAATAAAAACTGACGAGAGATTTCAACGAAAGATTGTGCGGATGGTGGATAAAGAACCTGGACTAACATCCAAACAAGTTCAAGCTGCCTCTCAGTCCGTGGATACAACAGTGTCAACTATCCGTCGGCGTCTGAATAAAGAGGGACTCTATGGTAGGATACCCAGGGAGACCCCACTTCTGACCCAGAGACATAAAAAAGCCAGGCTGGAGTTTGCCAAAACTTACCTGAGAAAACCAAAAACGTTTTGGAAGAATGTTCTCTGGTCACATGAGACTAAAGTCGAGCTTTTTGGGAAAGGCATCAACATCGAGTTTACAGGAAAATACTAGGCCTTCAAAGAAAAGAACCTGGTCCCTACAGTCAGGCAGACTACCAACACATTTAGCAGCATAATGTAGGGCCCAGTGTGACAAAGCTGGGTCTCCCTCAGAGGTCATGGGTCTTCCAGCAGGACAATGACCCAAAACACACTTCAAAAAGCACCAGAAAATGGTTTGAAAGAAAGAAAGAAAGCACTGGAGACTTCTAAAGTGGCCAGCAATGAGTCCAGACCTGGATCCCATAGAACACCTGTGGAGAGATCTCAAAATGGCAGTTTGGAGAAGGCACCCTTCAAATCTCAGGGACCTTGAGCAGTTTACCAAAGAAGAATCGTCTAAAATTCCAGGAGGACATTGTAGGAAACTCATTGATGGTTACCGGAAGCGGCTGTTTGCAGTTATTTTGTCTAAAGGTTGTGCTACCAAGTATTAGGCTGAGGGCGCCAATACTTTTGTCCCGCCCAATTTTTGGAGTTTTGTGTAAAATGATAATTGATTTGACTTTTATTTCTTTCTCTTTTGTGTTTTTTCATTGCAAGCTAAATAAATGAAGATGTTAATACCAAAGCATTTGTGATTGCAATCCTTTTCTGGAAGAAATTGAGTTTTATCTGAAGGAATTGCAGGGGTGCCAATACTTTTGGCCAGCACTGTATTTACTTATTTCTACTTATTTAATATTAAATTCACAATATTAATACTCATTATATAGTGTAGCTGTGGAATGATCTAACGCTTCCTGTCTGGAAATAATTTTTACTTACTGTAATACTTTGATGACTATTGAACGCTGTGACCTGTTTTAGAACCCATAACAGAAATAGGTGTAGAAATACGCTTAAGTTACTATTTCCTGTTGTTTCAGGAAATGCTGTCAGGTGTCAGGTGCTTCCAAACAACCTTTGTTTGTTTAGTTTGGAGATAAAGTTTAAAAAGCTTTTCACTTTTCTTTTTAGATACAAAAAACAAGTCCTATCAGTAAAATGTCAGATTGCGCCTGAAAATTCTTACGATGTATTCTCTGATGAGGCCGTGTCCGCTGTCTGGGGCCTTCCAGGAAACCTTCACAGACCCATCTTCACCGCTGTCACACGTCAGCTGCAGGTTACTGGGCGGGTCGGGCACTGGGGCACGCGCACGCACACACACACACACACGCTTTAGACCCAGAGGCACTGAGACACTGACAGGTTACTGTCAGGAAGTGGAGGAATTTTAGTTTGATAAACAGGAAGGATGAAAAACTAACAAAAAGCCACAAGATTGGACTCTGTACTGTATTCAGTCAAACTCTGAAAGTTTCTTCACGCTGCATAAAGGGAAGGTAAACGATCCCCACTCACATCCCTCAGGCGTCCTGATGGTGATCATCTCGTTGGTCTTGTGCAGCTTGTTGAGGCACTGGGTGAGCACCTTCACCTGGTAGGTGGTGTCGGGTCTCAGCACAGTCAGTCTGTAGCTGGTTTTGTTGCTGTGGGTGTCCATGGTGGTCCACTGCTGCGTTCCTACTAGCCTGCATGCAATAACCATTCACAGGACACCAGGGTGGGCCCGGAAAGGGTTACAAACTCTGACAGGGGGGCGACATTCAGTAACACGGAGGACATTTGCTGTCAACGCTCCAGAGAGCTCACCTGTAGTAGACCAGGAAGTAGCAGGTGTTTAGAGGGAGGTTTTTAGGACGGGACCAGGTCAGAGTAACGGCTCCAGAAAAGTCAGCCAACCACTGCAGGTTCTGGATCTTGTAGGCGAGCGAGTCCACTGGCAAATTAATGGAAAAATTTGACATTTTTATTTGTGTTATCCCCAAAAGCAATCAGCAGGTGGCAGCAGTAGACTACTTTAGGCACCAACTATTCTATAAGGTTCATCCCAAATTCTCCAGGATAGTTTAAAGGCCAGAAGGCAACCTGTGCAGTTCTCTTCGTCGCTGTGGTCGGAGCAGTCCAGGTAGCCATCACACCGCTCGCTGTCCAGCACGCAGGCTTCCCCGTCAGAGCAGCGGCTCCCGTTGATGCAGAGCAGAGGCCGCTGGGTGGCTGAAGACAAACGGTTCTCTGGCATTAGTGTGCTAGCGTTACACGGCCTGCACTGAAATGGCTCAAACCGCAGGGAAGAACATCTTCGACATTCACTAAATCATTCGTAACTAAAACCATTTGTGGGGGAAAAAATCCTGTTTATGGCGCAGCAGTAAGGGAATTGGAAAAGATGAAAACTCCTTCATAAATGAGAGACCATATGCATCTCCAAACATGAAGAGAGAGAATTAACCAGCGGTGAGTGTGGCTGAAACGATTCAGCTGATTCTCTGTGATCTATTTCTATTATTGTAAGCTTCAGATTTTAAGTTAATGTTTTGTGATGAATAGTTAGATTACCTTATTACTACCCTGATGTTTGGTATGGTATAAAACCGTTTCTGTTTTTCAGAACAGATATCTAAATATGGAATCAAATTAAATAAATGAACATTCTTTAAAGTATTTTCTGTAAACAAGCTAAATAAAGAAGGGAAAATCTAGCATTTTTGCTTCATCCGGAATATCAACTCCAGTTTAGACAAGGAACGTCATCTTTATATTAAAATCTTTTCCAGAACTGGAAAATGACAAAAAAGTAATTGCACATGAAGCCTGTCAGAAGTTGGATGAAGTCTTTAGCAGAAATTCACAGTCATAAAAAAAAACATGGGCATGCAGGCGACAGCTTACGGCAGTTTGCTTCATCAGAGCCGTCCTCGCAGTGGGGGTGTCCGTCACAGCGGAGCCACTCAGGGATGCAGTGAGGGGGCCGGCGGCACCGGAACTGACTCTGGCTGCAGCGTCCAGAGGCCGGGGTGACCGCCGGGGGCGGCGTCATGGAATGGTTGGCAGCTGTCAGAGGAAGCAGACGTAATGCAGGGGTGCCCTCACTTATAGAGCTTGCGAGCAACTTAAAAGATGAGCAATCCTAAGGGACAATTCCCACTCCCCACAATGCCTATTAATTTTATATTACTTCAATCATTTTTATTGCATATTTTGTCATTTTAGGATGATTAATGAAGTATATTTTATTTTAATTAAATGTACATTTAATCAGATAATCTCTCTCTCTCTCTCTATATATATATATATATATATATATATATATATATATATATATATATATATATATATATATATATATATATATATATATCCTGGCCTCTACCTCCGCCCCTGCTAACAGAGACTGGGAGACTCGCAATGCGTGAATCTAAAGACAAACGGAAGGATGGATGCGGTCATCTACTTCCTATAATGCCGTGCGATCGACCTGCACTGCTGGTCGATCGCGATCTATGTAATGGGCTTCCCTGTAGGGAACGTTCCAGAATACACGTTTTTGGCCACAGCCATCAAAAACTAGCATGAAGCAGCTAACACAGCCACCCTGGTTGCTCAGCAACACACTTTCAGTTTTTCTGATATAAAGGGGTTCTAAAAAATATATTAAAATAAAAAAACGTCTTCGCCACGGCTGATAAGACAGCAAACTGTATGGAGACAGATTATTTGCTGCTTAGGAACCGAGAAGCTGGAGTTTAAGCAGTGGTTTAATTTTTAATCATCATCAACGCTTTACCTAAGCTGTGTAAACTACATAGCCTTGCAAATATATTCACACCCCCGGAAGTGTCCAGACTTTTCCAGTTTAATGTCCAATTGAAAGTAGTTTTACTGGTGAAGATGGAGAAACACTAAAGATTATTTCATGGTTTTATTATTTGATATTTTACAAGAAACAAAAAAATAATGGTCTTGTCTTTTTTTACTTTTATCATTATTACCATATGAGATATGGTGGCTGAACAGACGCCTCCGCGTTGCTGTTTAGGTCAGTTTGCAGGTGCTGAATCGTCTCTCTGAGCTGTGTTCGATGTTAACAACCTAACTAGCCAGACACAGAGCAGCTGGATTTCTACAGACATTTTAAAACACGTACTAATGAAGTAACTTCTGTAGATAACTGGCAGCAGAGCCCTTTATTTCTACACTCAGGAGATGACTGATGAACTAAACAATCATGCCCACAAAGTGTTACCAGCTTAGGCGTCTTTTTATGTAGTCTTGCTCATCTAAGGAGAAATCCAACCTGTGGGGCATCCGAGCTCATCGCTGCCGTCGGGACAGTCGGCGTAGCCGTCACAGACCCACGTGTTGATGATGCAAGCTCCGGATTCACAGTGGAAACGGTTGGGAGCGCATGTCATGGGACCGGATGTGACCGTGTGAGGAGTGACTCCGCCTGAGAGGGTAAAATCCTAGTAAATAACAGTCTTTTTTTTTTTTTTTTTTTTTAAAGGGGAACTGTACCTGTGCACTGTGCCTCATCCGACCAATCACCACAGTCGTTCTCGCCATCACACTTCCACCATGTGGGGATGCAGCGACCATTCCTGCACTCAAACTGGAAATACCTGGAGCAGCCTGGAACCTCAGTGGGGGCAGCTGGAATGTTGAGATTGATTCCCATCACGTTTTTTAAAGCTGGTTCACTCTGGATCAATGATTATTATTAGAAAAATAAAAACTGCGATCTCCTCCTCACCACAGTTGGCTTCGTCAGAGTAATCCCCACAGTCGTCCATGCCGTCACACTTCCACTCCAAGCTCACACACACTCCGTTGGCACACTGGAACGTGTAGGCGTCGCACACTTTGCCAAATTCAGAAGGTGTGGCTGACGTTTTGTTCAAAGGAGGAAAAAAAATCTATTCAATTATAAAATATTTCCATCAGGGGAATCTCTGGATGTCAGTCCTAATTGCCCCAACATCTACATCAATGCTAACACTAACTAGCGCCTGATGTTTACCATTAAAAAACGCTCTACGGTTGTACAAAACTAAGGTTTAAGTAAAAATGTGGAGCTACTCAACATTAGAAAAATCTTGCGATGGCAAAAATCAGATGAATATATTTCTGTTAATCTGTGCGTTCTACACCATGCCACCTCCGAGCGTTTTTGGCAACGGCGTTCTTCGTTTTTTGTTTTTTTTTGGACCATTCATGGGAGAAGACGGCTTCTGATGGAAAAAAAAAGTTCACTCTTTGGGTTCTGTGTCTCTTTGCCATAAACAAGCGCGACAGAGAGTGGAAGCATCGCGTTTAGTCTGCCGCTCACCACATCCAGCGTAGTCGGCGTCCTCGTCCGAGCCGTCTTCGCAGTGTTTGATGCCGTCACAGACCAGAGACCGAAACAGACACTGGGCTCGGTTCTTGCAAACAAACTCCATGTAGCGAGTGCACAGTGGATCTGTGGGGGATTGTTAATCGTTTATTTTCATCTCAGCCGTTCAAAGTTTTTAGTTTGGTCACCCATCAGTCACATGACCTTCTGCTACACAGACTGCTGCTGCTGCTGATCTATGGCAGAACCACTTACCACAGTTTTGTTCATCGGCGCCGTCTGGACAGTCCCGGACGCCGTTGCAGTGAGCTTTGGCGGGCAGGCAAGTGTCATTGGAGCACAGGAAACCTTTACACTGGGTTCCTTTCAAGAACAACATGAAACAAACATAATATTGACTTTTCAGGAACAGACACTCCTTTAAAGACAATATTGGGAATATTTTGTGGAGCCATTATTGCCAATAGCGGCTTGTTACACTTCAGGGCCAAAGAGGAAAGTGAGGATATATTATTCTGAGCCATAGGTGCATTTATGGAAAGCACTTCTTTTGCTATTCACAGGTCTATGCATCAAAATAAATATATGTGCTAAAGGTTGTTACCATTAAATCCAAATAATCAACATGTAGAATCTAGATCAATTCAAGAAAATCGGAAAATAGGGACCACCAGTAAACCTGCAGTCTGAGAGGGAAGTGCTCTGTTAGGGACATAAGAAGAAGAATCTTGAAATCTATTCTGAATTTGACAGAATTTGATCCATGTTCCAGGTGAAACCCTTCAAGTTTGGAATAAAAATCTAAATATAGTCACATTTTCTCTGTCACCACAGTGAAGCCAGGATTTTTGTTACTTCACTACTTACCACAATACCGGGGATCTTCATCCGAGTTGTCCTGACAGTCATCATCTCCATCACACTTCCAGCGCAGCGGTATACAGTGGCCTGTGTGACACTGGAAGCTGCTTGGCTCGCAGGTGTGGTGGCCCACTTAGGACAAACCAGAAAGAAACAAATGCCGAAAGAAGCTGGTTAACAAGTGAAACTGCAGCATCCTCTGGATGTAGTAACATCTAGCAGAAGCTTGTAATTGTGAACCCACCTGTGCAGTTGGCCTCATCAGACCAGTCTCTGCAGTCGTTGTCGCCGTCACAGCGCCACGCCTGGCGGATGCAAACGCCTCGCGCACACGTGAACTCTCCAGAACCGCACTGGTGAGACTCTAAAGAGATGATTGACACAGGATGGAGGTCTAAAAGCTATGTAGCACCAGCCCACTTTAACAACACTTTCTAATTACGTACAAAAACCTAAAAGGTCTTTGCAGTATCTAACACTAGGAAGCAGATCAGAAATGCAGAGAACCCTCCTCTGCCTCCAGAACACTTAACATGGTGATCCTCACTAATTCTTCTCCACACTGACATAGCTGCTGCAGGTTTGTTGGCTGCACATCCAAATTCACTCTTTGGTGACTGTGAAGGCCAAACTCCATCAATCTGGTCACATCTATTCAGTATTCATCCCCAGAAAGCACAGCTGCATCCTCCCAGTTGTGGAAAAGTAACATTTAATCATTGGAATTTAGGCAAGAAAAGTTTATGAGTCAAACATCCAAAAAAAGTGCATCAAAAAGGTGATACAGAAATTAAAAAGAAAGGATGTCATTGCACTAAGAAAAAAATGCATTTTTTTCTTACATTAAATCCTTTAAATCTTTTTCAATATGTTTTAAAAAAATGAAGAAATCTTTCTGTGGAAGAATGCTAGCATAACACTAACTGCTGGTTGTCCTCCCGGCTTTTTTAAAAATCCT
>JAVLVB010000453.1:442801-467654 GCA_032876305.1 Orestias chungarensis | reverse complement strand
CACACACAGCACTGAGCAGCAGGTCTCACCACAGTGCTCCTCATCACTGTTGTCACCGCAGTCGTCTTCGTGGTCACATTTGAAGCCGAGCGGGACGCACGAGCCCGAGGCCACGCAGCGGAACTGGTTGGACGGATCGCACGTGGTGGTGGCTGCAGACGCGCAAGAGCGAGACGTGAAATACGGCGGCTTGTTTTTTCTTACTTTAGTCGGTACGACACGTACGGCACTCCTGTTCATCGCTCATGTCTCCGCAGTCGTTGTCGCTGTCGCACTTCCAGATGCTGCTGATGCAGCGGCCGTTGGAGCAGCGGTACTGATTGGGCAAGCAGCTGTGTTCTGTTGGCGAGACAGAAAGTATGACAGGCAATGAATTCTTCTGATCCAGAATCCAGAACAGCGAAGTTGCTTTAATTGCTTTCTACCCGCACCCGTTTTGACGCAGGTGTTGTTTTGGAGGCGGTAACCAGTGGGACACTGGCACTGCAGCTCTCCGTCGGCCAGGGTCACCGTCGGCGCGCCGTCAGGACACACGCAGGTGTGTCTGTGGCTGGGCTGGGGCAGACACAGCAAACTGCAAGGCTGATCGGCGCAGGCGTTATGCCCTGGGCGACCAGAGAGAAACAAACAAATGTTATCAGAAGAAATCCTGACGGACAACCTGGATGTAACGACCCCTCCTTACCCCTGTTCTTCCCCTTGTAGAAGATCTTGAGATCCATGACTCCAGTTAGTCTGCCAATTATCAGCTCGTTGTTCTGGGATCCAGCCTTTGGAGCTTTGAAGATTCCCATTCTTGACCAGTCATCCCAGTACAGATCGTTCTGAAACCACCATTCAAAGTAAAAGGTGAAAAGAAGTGACTGAAACAAAGCCAGAAAGCAACGGCTCCAAAGGCAGCAAAAATGACACCAGAACTTTCAGTGAGAGACTTGAAACTTGACATGGACATTTAAAGACTTGAGACCTATATGGTACCTTGAAGACAGCGATGGCGTATGGATGGGGCAGTCCCTCCATCAGAACGCTCCTCTGCCCACCGCTGAAGTCCGACCTCTCGATGCGGTCGCTGAAGGCTTCCGTCCAGTACAGCCACTGGTCGTCCGCCGTGATGCCGTTGGGCCATCGGACGCTTTCCGATACGATGCAGGACACGTTGGTTCCATCCATGAAGCCTCGGTAAACGCCAGCGGCTCGGTCGCCCCAGTCGGTCCAGAACATCATGCTGGTGAAGATTTGGAAAAAGTTTTAACCGTTTTTTTACAGGTTTCCCCACACCGTGATGTGGCTTCGCTTCAACCACGAGCTAAAAAAGAATTATATAATCTGTGCTGCCAGGGAATCTGTACACTTTACCCACAATTTAATTTAGCTCACGTGCCTGTGTATGTTATTAACTTTTGACTCGTAAAGGTTCATTTAAAAGACAACACAAAGCGAAACAATTGACGTACAAGTACACCAGGTTAGAACCGGGCACCTTTAAGTTCCACCGCTGCCTACTTTGACATTTAAGTTTGGTTTTTTTGGTCACGAGACGCAGATTTAATTATATGGCCGAGGTTAGAGCACCTAAGAACAATGTTACATCTCTCAAACCTGAAGGGTTCCTTAGAGTGGAAACTTTTTCGGAAACGGTTTTGTTTATGATATATTTATGATTTTAATAGACTTTCTTGTAAAGAGCCTTGAGACGACATCTGTTGTAAATTGGCGCTATAGAAATAAACTGCTTCTTGTTCTTGTTCTTGCATATTTGCACTAATGTGTTTGACCACTTGTGCATCTCCTGAAATTACCAAAGCAACTATCCACAAGCTCCTTGTGTGTTAATACATACATTAGAAGAAAAAGAATAATGTTCTACCTTTCTGCGGGCAACAGAACCAGAGCTCGCGGGTGTTCCAGGACAGACGAGTTGAGCAGAGTGTGACGCAGATCCCCCTCAGGATTAGAAACCTTCGTAGACAAGGAGAAACTTTTCACTTGAGGTTTTTTTTTGTTAGGGAGAGTTTAGTTCAAACATCTGAAAGGAAGATGTCAGAGAACGCTAACGAATTCTGGTGTAGGGCATATGCACTTTGTCTAAAGTTATGATTAACGACACAACACTCACACATTTGTATTTTGTGCTATAAACATTTGAAGTTGAGTTTTTTTTTTTCTCCGTATATCAATTTTATTTTATTATTATTGGCTTGAAATATTTCATTTGTATACAGTATCTGTATTTGATCCCAGCTTACTGACTGCTGTTGCATAAATCTTATCACAGGTTCTCATCCGGGTTCCTAACCCAATGGTCCAAAAGGTCAGATTTCTAAAGGTGCTTCGTTTTCACATCAAGAGGGTGACACAAAACTGACCCATGCTGGAATACCCAGAGATCAGGGAACGATTGTCCCCATTTTTTTTGTCATTGTGACAATGAGTGGCTTTAAAAACACTCAAGGGGGGAAACATTTAGGTAGCTAATCAAGTTTAGGTACAATTCTTCAAGAGTGCCAATATTGAAATTAAATGACCACACGGTCTTCATTTCCGGCGTGTGCTGACCTCATTGGAAAGCTTATAATTCATACTTTCAGAATCCGTATTAATTTAAAACTTCCCTGGAGAGACTTGGTCACGGTTTTCTCATTGTCGGTCACATTTGTGTTGTTTTTTTTATGTTTTGTTTTACCTCAATCTTCTGGGCCCCCGCATCAACCCAGTACAGCAGCCTGCTGATGGGGTCAAAGGTCAGAGCCTCCACATTCTGCAGATCTTTCCTCACGATCACCTCCTGACCTGTGCTGCCGTTCAGACAAAGACGCTGCAGGACGAGGAAAAACCATCAGTGTAAATTCTGAATAAATACAATGATTACACAAAAAAAAGAAGCTCAGACCTGTATTGTGTCCAGCGAGATGTCAGCCCAGTACAGGCAGTTCTTGTCATAGTCAAAGTCCAGCGCCACGGCTTCCCTGAGGCCGGCCAGCGGCAGCTTCTGGTCGGCGCCGGTCGCCAGGTCATAGCGGTGAATGGAATTCCTCACGGCATACAGGATGAACTCGTTACTCTCTGTTGGAACAAGGCAGACGGTTCGACGTGTTCTACCGTATTCAGGCTTAATTTGAAAGCAACAATCGCATGTGGATTAGAAAGGTTTCATTGTTGACCTCCAACAGGACACGGCAGCATCTCTCCATCCAGCCGGGCCTCCACGTCTCCTCCGCTGCAGCTGTCGCCGGGAACCTTCCTGTACCTGCAGCACAACACTTTTTGTTTTGGTTCATATCAACAGCTGTACAAAGCGTCGTACGACAGTGGCGGCTGTGAACCTAAGCTTTGTCTCTAACTGCTTCCTTGTATTTAGTAGCTTTTACCCTGTTGGTTTCTTGCAACTCTTCCAGAAGTAATTGTTCTACCAATGGACATGAGCAGTGGATTTGTGCAGCTCCTCCAGTGCGCGTGTTGACCTCTAATTAATTCTGTCCTTGGCTAACCTGTCAGGTTCATGTGGACAGCTACGCCTCTTCTAACTGTACGTTTGCAGTTGCTCCATGTTCTGATTATGAGTTAAAAAGAATCCTGTGACGTGTTCAAAACTCAGGATTCAATGTTTTTATAAGCTAAGTTATCAAACACGTCTAAAGCCTTCATTAAAAATAAAATTTCAAATATCTCGTCGTTAGCAAGGAGATGTCTTATTTGGGGGTGTATAAAAATAAAGCCGTTTTTACATCAGTTAAAAACAATCTTCACTTTTTAATGTGATAAAATCCTGAAAAAAAAATGTGAATAATTTTTTAACTATAAATCTGGATTTCCTAACTTGAATACTCCATAACTAGATTTACAGGCCGAAGCATTATGGGCATGGCTTATTTCTACAAAGAATAAAATAGTGACGCATTTGTGTTTTGTTGAGTAAAAGATGAAGATTTTTACCCTTTACTGCGACGGTAGGTTGTACCAACAGGACAAGGGACCGGAGGAGCGTAGAGGTCCCCCAGAAACTCGGGGTCAGGTAGGCACACCTGAAGAGACAAGTCCTCACTCAGCCTAAAGCCATAGTCACTGCAATGAGAGGGAGGGTGGGGATTCATTTCTGCAGCCTGGTGAGGACCTGATTATTATTACTAAATATCTATTATTTATCCAACAGCATCTCGTCGTTTGCAGCGTAAGCATAGATTTCCTCTCCTCTCACCATTCGTAGTCCTGGCGCGAGCACGAACAGTTAGAGACGGTGATGGGCCTGTCGAAGTCCTCCCCGTTGAAGCACGTGGCGTGAGGAGCCCTTCTTTTGAAGGTCACCTCTCTGCCCAACAGACACTCGTTACCGTGCTCGTCGGACGGAGACCAGCGCTTGTAGTCAGCCTCGGAGCACGGAACACCTGCAGGACAAACGAGCAAGGTAAAGAACTTTTAGCCGCACTGCAAACCAAAACATAAATTAGGTAATAATGCAAATAGAAACATGTGGAAAGTGAAACATATCAGACAGACATATCATTAGTGCAGCTATCTCTATGTTGTTTCCAGGTACAGCTGTGAAAGCTTCAGCTATCGCAGTCGTCACTTGAGACTCAGAAACTGTGCAAATGGAGGCGCTTCGCCTAATTGCTTTTTAGTCGCCGACGTACCTAGAACATCAGAGGTGTTGACCTGCAGAATGAGCCAGCTGTGCCTCTGCTCGGCGTATGAGCCGAAGATGGTGAAGACGGTGCTTTTCTCCCCGGGCTCCGTCAGAAGCTGGTAAACGTACACCTCCTTGTCTGAGAACTTAAAGTTGGCCCATGTCTCACCTTCGTTGGTGCTAAACCTGCCAGCGACACATTACACTTGATTAGATGATGCGGGCTGGGAACTTGTTCAAACCTGTAGCCGTCCCCTGTAAAGCAGGTAAAACTAATAAATGGGTGGGTCTGTTTCATTATACAAGCAAAGTGCTTTTCCATGAACTGCTTCTTGGTTTTGAAGTAAAGAATCATTTCCTGGTCTTTTTCTGCATTGTTTCCTGAGTAAACGTCGTTAAGTTGTCAGTGCGACTTACTTCAGATGCTTGGTGGAGGCGCCCTGCGCGATGGCCATCAGGATACCCCCATGGTCCCCCCATGTGTAGAAATGAGGGCCGGCCAGAGTCTGCAGAGAAGAGCGGGTAACATTTATAGAAATATCTATAAATGTAAATCTGGAGAAGAGAGATCTGGTTGGCTTCTGCTTTAAAATGAAGGTATAGAAATAATAGTGAAATAATAGTGAACATCTTATTGCTGCCATCACAGGAGCCACATATTAAGAGATGAAACTACGACTGAGGACATATGCGGTGTGTGTGCGACCCCAAGACCAGGAGGCTACAGCTGGAATTATGGGAATGAGTAGGAGTGAAGTGCTGCTAATTAAACACATTTATTAACTGATTACCTTTAAGCATGTCTGTAAAATAACAAGCTTAGGCCTCAGGTGTGTCAACACAACATTGTTGTGAGTAACACTAGCGGCTAATCTTTACCAAAGTGAGCTCATTGTAACTATCCGCTCAGCTTACAGAAGCTGAATATAAGGCCAGACGCTTGAAAAACGTAACAAGACTTGCTCGAGGAAAATGGAACACATTAATACAGTAGAAATTACAAATACATGGAACCAGAAGGGTTTGTTTTGTACGACGTGGAATAGGAAAGCTTCACCGATAAAATCACAATTGCAGAAAAATTCATTTCCTACATAAACTAGGAGAAGTCGTGAGTGCAAACAGGATGAAGCACCGTAGTAATAGCTGTAGTCGGCGGCGGAGTATCAAAGTAAGTGAGGTTCTACTATGGTAGATTTGGCTTGCACAAACACGGCAAAAGATGTAAGCTGGATTTACGCAATGTTGTGCAGACAGAAATTAAAAAGGAATAAATGAACATAGAAACATCAAATCAACATGAAAATAACACATCTGTCAGTACTCTGGCTGGATCACCATCTAAAACCTCATGTTAGGTGAACTACCAGAGTTCAGCCCAAAAGGAAACAGGAAATTGATTCAATATAATTCAAAACCTTATTCCAAACTTAAATTAAGTATTGCTGTGACTCACGTCATCCAACTATCTTTTAAGAGTTATTTTGGATGACATCTTGTAGCAGTCAGTCTTAAAGTAAATACGATGAGGCCTCTGACTGAAGACGAAGTTGTTTTATGACCGTGTTGACATGCTAACGTGATATTTAGGAAGCAGAGAAGATGTTCTACATCTAGAACTGCTAATACACTTCATTTCCTTTCCCCGCTCCTCTGAAAATCTCTGTCTGGGTGTATGGTTAGAAAACTGGGCAGAGAGTAGATTTCATTTTTCAAAATCCTGATACGTTTAGAAATTCCTGCAGCATTTCAAAGAAAACATAAACGAACTAATTGTGCAATGTTTAAGCAAGAATATGGAAACGTGTGCTTTGGATCGGATTTTTTTGGTCACCACCCTGCGGATGTTGGCACAAACAACAACAAAACGATGCATATCAACATTTGCAGAAAGCAGCAATGTGTTGCAGCCTCATTGCACATTTCATTGCCAGACCCGACCGCCTTCGACTAAGCCGTGTTTTTCCTGCCCTCTGTGTCGCGTCTTGGCACTGACCTCCTTCCAGCGGGCTCCAGCACTGCTTGATACGTACACATTGGGCTTGTTGGCCAAGTTCCTCCCGACGGATCCTGCAACCAGAGAACAAAGAGACATTTCACACAGTGACAAACAGGCACAGACATAAACTTGGTCTCTGGGAACTCCACCAGAACATTCCCGGCTATTTACTACTTTTGGTTTTAATTTGACATGCAGAATCATTTGTGTATTCTTTTGAATGTTTTTTAGAAATGAGACTCATACTGGTTAATAGTTTTGGACAAATAAGAGCAGATTTATTTTAGTGGTCGTTTTTATTTAAAAAGAAAAGGACCAAAAAATTGGCTGGTGAATGATTTTCCCCTTGCCCTGCACCAACCAATGATCTGTTCGAAATCCAAAAGTCATTTGAATTCCTGATATCAGAGAAAGAACAGAGCATCTAAATGCCACTTTAAAGTAACCAATAAGATTAAATTGATAATAAATTGTGTGATTCATTCCAGCTGCGGGAGAGAACGGATAACAGGAAGGCTGATCAGTTAACCTGCTTTGTTTTACCCTTCTGAGCTTTCTCACTGATTCTGTCAATGAACTGGAAGAATAAATGCTTCTTGCTGTTATGTGAGGGTCAATGCAGGGAGGAAGTCCAAAGGCTGGGATTAAAATGAGTTTACTTCCTAATTATTAACATGAGATTATAAAGACTTTTTCACTGGGACCCGTTCAATATTCAAAAAATCCCAGATTAACAGATAATAAGACCTAAAGTATTCCCTGTAGACTATTGCTTCAGATTTAACCATAAATCACTTTAAAATCTATATTTTACCAAGAACTGTCCTGTCCAATCTGCTGGCCGAACCAAATATGTCTTGTTTTACCAATAACTTTATTAAGGCAACTAATAAACCAAGTTTGACTTTTAGAAATGTGATTCAAAGCTCCAAATCGGACATCTTTACAAGGATGAACTTCCGGAACGACTAAGAAAATGCATAAAATTTCATTTACTTACAATCTACTAATGAGACGACAGGACTAAGTCCCTTTAATTGTATCATGTAAAATAATAAAAAAATTAATCAGCTGCTCCAATCAAAGGTATGCTAAGATGTTCTGAGCCATCTTAAACATGAAGGACGTAGCTGCACCATTTATGTCTAATTGACAGTCTGACGCATGTCTACAAAACATCAGCTCTGCTGAGGACCTCTGCTGGGCTCTGGAGGATCATTCGGATTAGAACTCGCCAGCCTTGGCTGGTCCCTTACCAACTAAGCTGTTTTCATGGATCATGAACGAGGTTAAGCGTCTTTATATATATATATATATATATATTTATATATACATATATACATATATAAACATTTTTGTTTAATTTTTTTTCTCAAATAGAGGGCCCTAACTCCCAAACTCTATGAAAGAAGCACTTTTTCCTCTTGTATCCAGAAACATGTTCCATATCTCAAAACCATTCGCTATAAGTTTCGGTACTCTTCATCAGTGTGGATAAAAACTTGATCTTCTCTTGCTTCATCCTTCATGACATCAAAACAAGAAGGCCTCGAATCAAACCTCAATAAAACGGCAGAACTAACTCCATCATCACATGTTTCATTTACAAAGCCTTGCAAAATTAGCAACACTCCCTAACCTTTGCCTATTAAAAGTACAAAGTTTATGGCTTTCTATTGGGAAGCTATGTGACAGATAAACGTGGGGTACTAGGCGATTGTTAAGTGGAAAGAAATTTTAATTTGCTGGAACAAAAGTATGTTGCGTATTCGAGGGAGGGGGAGCGACATAAATCCACACCCCTGGTGAACTCTATTATTCTTTTATCGATAAAGCTATAAAAGTCATGCCTAAAATTCTGGAAGAAGCCCTGAAACAAGGTGGCAAAGGCAAACTTTATATTCAGGTAAGAACGTTTAAGGGAAACAGGCAAACCTAAGCATGCCTAAATCCAGCCATGTTCCAAAAGTCCTGCAGTACGGGTCATCGAGGAGAGAAGCTGGATTTTCCTGTATAAAAGTCAGTATCCCACCTGTGGCCATGATGAGTCCTGGTGCTGAATCCTTGGATAAAATGGGAATCCGCCTCAGCTGGAAGTTAATCAGCTGGCTCCAGCGCTGAGCCAGGTGGAGTGAACATCCTTTGCTGAGCTGGGAGAGAAGAACCAGATGCAACAAAAAGAACATCAAGATTAAATCAACTTTATTTGCCAGGTACATACAGGACATACTAGGAATTTGTTTTGGTGTAATTACACTGAGGCAGCCATTTGCGGCGCCAGGTAGGCAGTAGCGAAAAGGGTCTTGCCTAAGGACCCACACTGGATGCTGTGGTGTATTTTGCCATGACCTTCCAATTGGAAGTCAGGCAACATACCACTTGAGCTATCCAGGCGTCCTGAAGACTAGGCTGGAAGGAATGTCCAGGAGGTTTTAGATCAGTTTTTTTTTGTTGGGGACAGAACAAAGCCTTCTGGAGTCGGCCATACCTGGCAGTCCACAGTCCCTCCCAGACTGTCAGCAGCGGGCGCCTGGAGCAGCTCCCACGTTCCCCCCTTGTCAAATGTGATGACGGATCGCATGTTGTCCTCGCTGACCGAGCCGTTGATGAGCGTGGCGATGAAGACGCCTCGGAGCCCCTCCACACGGTGCAGGTCTGCGAACGGCTCGTTGGCAAAGTACCTGTTTTACCCCGATGAGCAAAAATGTACTATGCATTACATGCAGCACTTGGTGAGGAATAAAAAAACATGCAAAACAGCCTCAGCTAGCAAATGTCTGAAGCAGCCTCATCCAATGGCAAAGCACACCGAGTCCAGAACAGCACCGATTTCATAATCAGAGGACAGGCTGTTAGATAAACTAAATGAATCATCAGAAAGGCTCACACCTGAGCCAACGCCGCCTGTTCTGCCAAGTCAATGCAGCATCTTCTTAATGCAATTATAAAACCACGACAAAACATCAATAAACGGGAGCCCAGAAACAGCTGAGGCTTTACATCCAACAGCAGTTTTAGTGCTCTTATTAGAAAAGGAAGCGCATGTTGGCAGCGTTCGGCCGGCCTTTGTTTTGCCACCGTTACCAAGCATCTGTTAACCGGCCTGGAGGACGTCCTCAGAGTCCCAGAGGTTGCTATGGGAGCAAGCTCGCTGTTGTTGGTACGATACGGCAGCAATCCTTTTACACATTAAGGTTGAATTGGATTCGGTTTTTTGCTCAAGTTCACAGTAACAGTTCAGGATGTCTCCTCACATCCACAGAAAAAGTGGAATTAATCACAGTCGCACTTTTAATGAGGTCAAACCCATAGTAATAGGAAAAGACTAACTCTATCCATAATTAGCTTCTAGAAAAACATCACAGAGCTCTGGTCCATCAATCCAATCGAAACCTAGCAACTATCTGCAAAGACTCAAATCAAAGAAAAGCTTTCAAACTTTCTCTCAAATCCCAAAAGTTACAACTATAGCAAGTAAACCGCATGTTCTCCTGTTTTATTGGTGCTATTGTCACATGGCTACGTCAGAGTGTGAGTGTTAGCCGTACCTGATGAGCGTGTTGCTGCCTGAGCCCTCAGGACTGTAGTACAGCACATTCTCCAGCGACAGGGAGTAGGACAGGCCCTGTGAGTCTGAGATGTAGAGGTGTGTGGCGTTGTTTACGTGGTTCACGCACACAAACACCTGGTCCTCAGACGCATCTGCAATGTAGTACTCCTGTTGGAGTGGTGACAAACCCACATGATTACATCGTGTCTCCGTGGTCTGAACTACAGTTTAACTGGATCTGTACCAGCAGTGACATATCAGAGTCACATCTCTTTTGTTCCCCCTCGCCTAGAAACAGGAAAACCTCGATCCTTTTCAAACTCACTGTGATGGGATGCCGGGTCATAAATTGGGCTGCTTTCATCGGCTGACGGTTGTAGGAGACCCAGAGCTGGACGGACGACGGGTTATGGCTGCCGAGCCGTTTCTGTGAGCGAGAGGAGACAGAAGGGTTCATTAAACTTCTCCATCTCCGTGCTGGGGGAGGATATCAGGTTAGCAACGATTGGGAGCTTAAGCAAAGTCGCCCAGACAAACATGCAAATACCTTCCTTTTAATTCCAAGAAGCAATTTAAAAAGGAGAGATGGTACAAAGCTGAACATAAATTACCTGCTGCATTTCAATCATTAAACCCTGATAGATTACACGAATTCAAGTTAAAGTTTAAGTATCAGACAGTTTTACAAACAGGCTTTTTATGCCAGATGTTAAATGCTGCTCACTGGCACAGCACCGCTGTCCTGGGTCTGAATCCCAGCATGGAGTTTGCATGTTCTCTCCATGCTTGCATGGGTTCTCTCTTGCTTCCATCACAGATGACAGAGTCCTTGCATTATTGAGTTCCTAAAAGTGTTCCCTGAATTTCATGACAATATCTCCAGACCAAATTTGTAGATAGGCGCCTTTTGAATATGATCAGATATGTTTCTATGGACTTTAACAGCTTTTTGTGCTGACTAAGCAAACATTGTTGAGTATTCTGTTTTATTGCTACATCAGACTGGAAGTGGACACAGCATATAAAGTAAAATGGTTAAAAGTAAAATGTTATTAGATAATATAAAAATTAAAAATTAAAAAACATTCTCTATATTTTAGTCAATAAAGTGTTTTTTCTCAATCACCACAATGGGTCATTTACCTACTTTTTCTTAAAAAGAAAACAAATGTCACAAAAATGTTTTCTCAAAAGACAAATTAACATTGTTATAAAACATTTACTTCAATTTTATTTAACTTGGCAGAAAAAAAACACCGACTTCACTTTTGTTGATGTAACAATATGTTGCTTTACGTAGATGCTTCTATACTACTACTACTCTCTAATAATGAACTAATACAACAGTCCTAAAGTAAAATTTGGTCCTTGTTTACTACGATAATCATCTTGTCTTGAGCAATGATGCATTTTCCTGGAAAACCACAAATTCTTCTCAAACGTCAGCAGAGAGAAAGATTCACATTCCTCACTGAGCTCCTGCTCGCTCAGACTGATCCTCACCAAACTCCTAAAGTCCCTTAAATTCCTGTGTTACAGTCACACTGACAATAACTTACAATGAAATAAATGTACTTGGTAAACAAGGCCTTGGTATGACGAACAGAAAAACCTATAGCAGCAAATCATTTTCTGTTGGTTAATCTGGGAAAGATCAAAACTTCAGTTTTAACCAACCTGAAGTTCATCATTCTGCATACAGAAGGATTCTTCAGTGGAAAACAATTAGGACGTTGAATAAATCTGATGTCCCTGCACACTCACCTCAAAGTCAGATTGTGTAATAGAAGAAAATAAAACCCAAGAACTTCACTATTGTTGGCGTTGGTTAGCTTGTCAATGTTAAAGTTCAATTTCACAGAAGCTAAAAAATGCATGTGACCAATGTTACAAAAAAATACTTCCTCTCTAAATGGTCGAACTTTATCAGTAAGACAACCTGCTGCATTAACTCACTCACAAGGTAGAAATGTTTCACTGCCAACAGCGAGGCAGCTTCTGATCTGCTTTAGGTCAAGTCTTTGGCAACGTGCAACATCTGCCAGCAAGCAGTGCACTGAGCAACTGTGACTAATCTCATCCAGGAAACACTGACAGGAATGTAGCAGTAGTGTATTTACCAAACTGAGGGTTTTTTCAGAAGCCACTATAAAAGCATGCAGCTTTGAGGGAAGGGATAAGTTATGCTGCAATCGCAACTCCCTGTTTGCTCTTGATCTGTCCCAGGCCGTCCTTGCGGACAATCGGTGGGGTAAACGAGGACAACTATGGAGGGGCAGATCACCGGGTGTCATTATGACTTGCATTACATCTGCTACGCCAGTTATCTTCCACGGTTCTCCTTTATAGGAACAAAAGCAGAGATGTTTAAGCTCCAAAAGACTGTCGGTTCCTGCTCTTAAGATAGATTTCTCCATTACTGGCTCTTCATTAGCTAAAGCATCTTGGTACTGCCAAAGGCATCAGCAGGATTCCATTATTCCAATCACATCAAAGAGAGCAGACAGAGAGAAGAGCCGCCGTTCCTGCTGCTGATAACCAGTGAAGACATGAAAGATAGAAGAGCTGGAATGAAGGGACCGACAGGCTGGATGATCTGTGGCAGGATGTTCCAGTGTTCTGCTGGCATGGCAGCGGCACTCCGTCTGAACGAAGGTCATAGGCAGGACAGCACGAAAAGAGGAGCCAAGCTTTCAGGTAAAACCTGGAAAGGGGGTAAATACCCTTTTCCAGGCCTCTACATGCATCTGGATGGGAACGCCTCTTAATGGGTATTTCTCTTGGAGGGGGTGTGGCCTGGTAATGTCTGTTGGGGGAGGTCAGGGGTCAGATGCTTATTTATGTTCTCTTTGTTTTGGGTCCTACTTTTGGCAGGTGGGTGGTTCTGGTAGTGGGGTTTAGACTCAGGCTCAAAATGAAGCAAACCACTAAATAATTCCCGGGGCTGGTTGACTCTCTTGATAATAGTTACCTGGACCTGGGAGTACAGAGTGTGTGTATGGGGCGTGTGAGTAGACATAAGGGGGTGAACATGCGATTGCGTCAAGAGTGTCGCAGTTTATCTTTACTGTTGGGTCTTGGGCTGCCCGCTCTCCAAAGTCCTCTTAGAGCCTCTGGCTCCGTCGGCCCTCGAGTCTTACGCCTCTGAGTCCATGGCGGGCTAATGAGAAGCCTGCGGACTCATTGCTGCAGCTCTGTAGGTTCCTCAAATCCGCTATTGAACGCTCTTGAGGACACAAACCCACGGCTGTCTGGACTCAGGTATACAAAGATGTTCTGTTTTACTGAGGCTTCCATGAAACGTTCTCGCATTGATTAGTACCTCGCACGTTTGAGCGATGTTGCTGTTATACATGTATGTATTGTTTATCGCTGCCGATTCGAGGTTCTTCTATGTTATATTCTCTTCACTGTCATTCTTTTTTTCCTCTAATTTTCCTCCTTCCCACTGCAACTAGTTCGATTTACCTTATCTCGTTCTTCCTTTTCTGTCTCCATCGCATTGTTTAAAAAACAAACAAAAACAAACCCATTTATATTAAAACGTATTACATTTATATACATTTGGGCATTATAGAGAAAGGCATAATGCTGCACTTGTGCTTGGCTTCATCTTGGCTCTCAAAATGACCAGAGTTCTGACTTAGACTGACTTAAGTAAGCTGGAAATAAACTCACACCATTGTAGCAGGCGCTTATCAAACAGGAATCTCCTTTAGGAGAGCCAGAAGGTTCTGGATCTCTGACATCTTCTTTTAAAGTTTAGGTGGATTAAGAAAGTTAGCATTTGGGATATTTTTACTATCTATCTATTTTAAAATTGCATCATAGTGAACAGAGAGATGAAGCCTGTCATGTTTCCTCCCACTTACCCGTGTGGTTGTAGCAAACATGTACTTGTCTCTGAGCTGGAAGCTGTCCACCTGCTCCAGAATCACTCTCCGGTTCTGTTCGCTCTGGAAGAAATCGGTGCTGCTCAGTACGGTGGAGACACCCTGGGGCTCGTGTCTCTGGACCAGGACTGTAGTGGGGGGGTCGTGAGGTTCCACACCCCTAAAATGGGAGACAGCAGAGACGGGAGGATCGGGAGAGGGCGGGAGAGAGAGAAGTGTCACCTACTACAGAGTAAAATCAGCTCATTTCTTTCTGTAGGTCTTTTTTTTGTTTGTTTGAATTTTATGCACCTTTATTGTTCTAAACCATTTGCTTTATATCTTTATAAATTATATCAAAAAATGGGAAACAATTATTTGTTGACAAAACTCATCTCATCCAAGTATCTCTGATCAAATCTTTGCCGACGGCGATGCTGTGAGCAGGAAGGATCGATCTGCAGTAGCAGTCAGTGTTGCAATCAATTACAATGGGCCTCTGAAAGAAAACTTGTGTGACAGTCTTGCCCATCATGACATGCTAGCAGCACACATTCAAACACTACCTTGTTACCATGGGTACGCATAATAACTCCAGATGCAGAACGTCTAGAACCAGAGTCAATAATTGTCCAAACACGGAACACATCCCTGTACTTCAAATTTAAGAAAAGGATCAGCTAGACACAATCTGCACGGTGTTTAGGGCTGAAGGATTTTAAGAAAAGATTGAAATTGAAACTTTTCTGGCAGGGATTGCGGGTTCGATTTCAATCACGATTTCAAGGAATCAAGGAATTTTATTTGTCATCATTTCACATGTGGTACATGAGGTGGGACGAAATTCTATCCCCCAGTCCAGTTTACACCCTGATAGCAATTTTAAATAGCTACAAAATAAGAATAATATAATAAAATATAAAGAAATATAAGAGAATAGGATTTTGACTACACAGAATCTACAATATGGGACTTCGGACATAGCAGCAATGAGAATTCGGAGTGCTAAATTTGCTGTAGCAGCATGGATGGTTAATAAAGTGACATATTAAAGTGACATTTTAAAGTGTGATATTAAAGTGAACAGTGCCGGTTAAATGAGAAAGTTTTTTTTGTTTTTTTTCATTTGTAATTGTCCTTGTGTGTGTTTGAGAGTCTCACAGCTTCATTCCTGAGGCTGTGAGACTCTCAAACACACACAAGGATAATTTGTTTCTCAGTCTGGTGGTTTTACACTTGATGCTCCGCAGCCTCCTGCCTGAGGGGAGCGGGACAAAAAGTGAGTGTGCTGGGTGTGTGGGGTCCTTCATGATGCCAGAGGCCCTCTTCGTGCATCTGGAGGTGTAAATGTCTGTGGTGCTGGGGAGGCTCCAACAGTCCTCTGTGCAGCCTTCACCACCCTCTTGTCTTTAAATCAAGTTTCAGTGAAATCCATTAAGATGCTGCAAGAATGAAAACTGCTGGCAACAGACTTCAAATGCTGTTTTTTCTTTGATATTATGATATTAATTTCGTCGGCTCCGCTTCTCCTCCCGCTTCAGCTGTGTTGGATTGAATGACGAACTACTCGCTGATTGGAGACCACGTGACCTGGTGCAGCTTTCTGATTGGTAGCTGACACAGAGCCTTTCTACGCCAGAGTTGGGCACACATGTGAAATTATCGACAAAAATATTATGGTCATCGACGAAATTATTGGAGCCCTGAGAAAAGAAAGAAGCTTGACGATCCCAGAATGGTGTCGTTTTGGGTTTAAGACGATAGATCGCTCAGCCCTAACAGTGTTAACAACGAAACGTGTATAAATTGCTCATTGCCTGCAGCACAA
The DNA here is from genome assembly GCA_032876305.1 of Orestias chungarensis. Taxonomy (NCBI): domain Eukaryota; kingdom Metazoa; phylum Chordata; class Actinopteri; order Cyprinodontiformes; family Cyprinodontidae; genus Orestias; species Orestias chungarensis. The sequence continues at coordinate 451,781 of JAVLVB010000453.1, read as the reverse complement.
ATCGCTCTCATCCAAGGCCACGTTTCTGCTAGGTGCTTAAATACCGTGAACACGTCGCCGACTTTGAGATCATGCTCACAGCCATGAGGCCTCGGGTGTATTTTTAATTTAGTCCCACTTACGGTTTTAACAGTTGCTCGGGGTCAGAGATTCCTCCCATGAGTCCGTTGTGTTCTTCCAGAGATCCTTGTACCGAAGCGCCAACAGTGACAGAGTAGCGAATTAAGGGACGCTGCTATTTTCAGCTCCCAGCACCAGGACTGAAGAGTAGCTAACAAAAGTTCAATGTCATGCTTAACTATATTATTTCTTGTTCCCTGATGCTGTGATAAGTTTTTTTTCTTTATTTCTTCCTCTGAACGACAGGGATACTCCTGCTGTGAATCATCTATAGGTGCATTAGCATCTAGAAACTTTTAGCTTGACATACAAAACTGACAGATACATTTAGGTTGTCGTTGACATTTAGTCTCTCTGAAGAAAAAAGGATATTTGTCCATATCAAATCAAAAATATCCGCCTGTGGGCCTCACAACAGCACAGCATCAGTTGGCAGAGACGGCAGGGAAGGATGAACAGAGGGGGGGTTTAGTGCGTCTCATCAACAGCTTTCCAAAGCAGCCCGTTTTCTTCCACAGTCTCAAGAGCCGAACAGAGGGAGCAGTGTCTCGCCTCGCCGCTGCCTCTCTGGCCTCCTTTCAAAGATGCCTGTTCAGGCGGCAGACACTGTCTGGACTGTGAGTGCCTGGGTGTTGCTGCGACGCTACAGCGGCTCCTTCCTTCGGATTGTTCTCCGTCCCTAGTAGGACTCTAGGAGCAGTCTTCCTCTACTCCTTTTCAGGATTTAGGCTTCGTGAATGGTTTTCAAATTTACAAAGCCACAAAAATGGGATTCCTTTTTCCAATTTCCTGGGACACATATTTTTGTAATCTGGAAATTTGGTATATTTTCAAAAGAGATGCTGAAAATATATAGCAATTCCAAAGTAAAAAAATCATTTGGTGATATAATAAAAAATAAACTGTGTTTCAAAAAGCCCCTCCCCCTTACCCCCAGCTGTCAGTATCAAGTGTGAAACCGAATAATCTGACCTTTCTTCACCAATGAAAGCACCATATGAAGCGATACATGAGTGAGTTGGACACTACTTCTAAGAGAATTGAACAAAACCTTATTGGTTTAGAAGTTTGAACCATTAGGAAATCAATGCTTACAGTGACTTGAACTAATTTCCATTAGTGTAATTACCCATTAAATAGAAGCAAGACTTTGTTTTTGTTTTTTTAAACTGGCCTCGGAAACCTGAAAACCTGATTGGTGCGTCTCCCATTTTCAAAGCGAGCCGTTCCCATTCAGTTCAGAGTTCAGGGAATTAGGTTTTACTTTGGTTCTATTCACCTTTCGCTGTTTCGTCATGGCGCCACAAAACAAGCCGATGTTTTCCTTTCTGATTACCAGAACATCAGAAACGTAAAACATGACCCAGTTAATAAAACAGCTCAGTACTGCGTAGTGTTTGCATGGGGAACTAAAGTTTCATGTAAAACTAGCATTGTAAAAGCACTGATTAAACACTCAGTAGCCATCTATTCAAACTTTTAATGGACTGTGACATTTTGTATAAGATCATGTTGACGGCATCGACTTAAAAACGCTAACAAATAACATCTGGTCAGCTGTTATGATGACAAGCTATACATTTCGTTTTTCTTTTAAATCGCTGCAGCTTGTTTGTCTTAATGCAGCCCATCATTAACTGAGCAGGATATGTTCTATTTCCTGTCATCTGAAGGGAACAGAGAGTAAGACTTTTTTTCCCCCTGGATACTAGAGGTCAGAACACAGGATCAGGCTAAGCTTTTTAAAAACAGCCTGCCGTATTTCAGCGATCAGGTCTGTTTGCACCTCAGCACTGATGCTCTGCACAACAAGAGACGCTGGAAGTTTCACCCGGAACAAACAGGATCAGAGCAAATTAAATAAAGATGTGGGAGAGGAAGAGTTTAGGATCGATCCTTTGTTCTCAGTTTACTGGCAGTTTCTCTCCACTGGTTTACAAATGTAGGAGTGTGGCCTTAACAGGCTGTATTAGATGTTTACTGCTACCAGTAGATGAAAGTGACTCATCCACAGTTTTTGAGCAACAATACAAAAAGGGCCTTGGCAGATTTATATATAACAGCATTAGCAGAGGACCAAACATATTTTTCTACATTTTTATTACACCCCTCTGTTCTTTAGAGCGAATAAAAATGTATCTTGTAAGCAGCAGGCTCTGTTCATGTACAAAGCCAACACATTAGGTAATAACTTACTGACTTTATGTAAAAAAGCAACAAACAAGTTGGTTTGTATGTTTAAAATACGGCAATAGGTAAAATGTGACAATGTTAGTTTGGGAATTGTAAGGTCTGCCTAAAGCGAAAATCACTGTTATTGTGTGCACAAAATCAGTCCAGGGGTCAGAAATGTTGTCTTGGGGCCATTTTGTCCAGTCTAAACTGGAAAGGCCAACAGCAAACAGCTAAAGGTGATCTTTAACAGTGACCCTGCCGTTTAGGACACAATAACAGATCAGGGATTTGCTTAGTATGGGATAAATTTTGTGCCACTAGGAATTGAAATGAAATGTTTTATATCTGAATGTGAATCATTCATTTTAAACCTGAATTGATCATTTTGAATAATTGCTTTTAAAATCTGAAACTTACTAAACTAATCTGAAATTGAATCTGTTAGATTGAATGTGTATGACAATAAAATCAAAACTGTATTTAATTTTGTTGAAATATTCAGCTCCTTAATTCATTCTCACTGTTCAGTTTCCCTCCATTCAGATTCAGTTTTTCTGGCGTCGGGCAAAACTAGTCGAACGTAGATGGCAACAGTTCGCGTTTACGTCAGCAACGTGTTTACGTCAGTGTGGCCAGATTGGGCAGCTGCGTTTGTGTCGCCTTTCGAGGCTCTCAGGAAACGACCTGGTGGTAGTCCTGGGCAACATGAAACTGACTACAGATTATTGCATTTTCTAGTTTTTACAGTAATGACGGAAAATCTGCAGTAGAACTTTTCCTTCATAAACTCTGTAGTTACGGAGACCAAAATATTGTTCTAGATCAGGGGTGCACACACTTTACGAGCTTGCGAGCTACTTAAAACATGACCAGTCCTGAGAAATCTACTACCCCCCAGAAAGAAAACAACACAATGCCTATTTATTTTATATTATTTAAATCATTTTTATTGTATATTTTGTCCTTTTAGGATGAAGTATAATTTAAATTCCATCTATAACACATCGTCTTGCATAACTGCATTAACCCACGGTGGAATGTGTGTTTCTCTCCAAACACAAGCAGACGTAGATAAGTCTATAAATAAATATATATGTAGTGTTCAGGGTGGTTTGGTGCTTCAATATTGCACCAAAAGAAACTGTAGAGGAAAAATAATTTAATAAAAGGTTTTTATACACAGTGTCTGTAGAAACTTAGTGGTTGAGATGTTAAAGCTAAAATAAAGGGTTTGTTGTAATTGATGTTATTATCTAAATATTTAGGACTCTTATAATAGGTTTTATTATCATTAACCAACATTGCTGACTCATTTTCCAGGTTTACGGCAGTTCAATTTAGTTTGTAATAGGGAAATAAAGCAAACCGTGCAGACATAACTGAACACAGCTAGATACTCTTAGCAAAATCTCAGACTCGACTGGTATTTTCTGAAAAGATGAATTCCCTTTTCCTAAATCCAGGGACTGCACAACAGCATCTCTCACTTATGGATCACATTCACACTTCTCTGCAAGACCTAGACATCATAAGCAGCGACAGCCACGGTCTTACCAAAAGTAGGTCTTCACATGTTCTTGGATTAACACCCAAGTCTCCCCAAAGTCATCCGACTTCCACAGCTAGAGAGTCGCAGGGAGGTAGGGAAGCCGTACGAGGAAGGGAGGAGAAGAGGGAGAGAAGAGGGGGATGGTGAATCAAAAATATGTAGGTCAGACCCGTTTGCTCCCACACATATGACAGTGCTAACACTGGAGTGGTAGTTGTGCTTGAACTGAGTGCAGGAAGAGGATCAACAAAAGCTTTCTATTAGGAAACACTCTTGTTTCTTAATGTGGACAAGGCAGCATTTACAAGTGGGCCTCCACTTGAGCTTTATATGAAACCAAATCTGTCACTGGCCCTCTCTCAGACAACACCAAGAGGCTTTACCTGCTTGTTGGGATGAGAGCTGTCGTAGCCGAGCACCAGGTTGGAGCGCCTGGAGTGAAGCAGCAGGTCGGTGGGTTTGAACGGCAGGGAGAACCCCTGGACCGTCTTACAGAAGTCAAAGGTGTTCCAAAGGTAGTTGTTTGTCGAGTCCACAAAAAGATACTGAGGAAGGGAAAAATAAGAGGGAGATTTTAAAGCTCAATCTTGTCTGTCATACTGTTTTGATGAAACTCCTGAATAAAAAAAGGACGAGAGACTGTTTATTATAATAACTACGAATATAAACTAATAGAACAAATGATTACTTAGAACCAGTGTAAAACCAGGAAGTAGTACACAGCAGAGAGGTGTAGTAAGTCCTCAATTACTTCAGAAAATCTATTCAACCAAAGTTGAAAGGTAATTATTGTCACGGTTAATGGTGATGCTGTGGGCCGGAAGGATCCCCAGAAGCAGTGGGTTTTGAATTAATCTGAATGAAGACTGTTGCTGTATGACAGTTGTACAACCAGCATGACACACTAACAGCGCAATATACTGTCAGTAGAGACGATAACATGTCCGAAGTGAATCCATCATTTCCTCTTCCTACTCCTTTTTAAATGTTTGTCTGGTCAAATGGAGAGATGTTGGAGTAGGAGATCGGATCCTTGGCCACCATGGTGGATCGAACTTCCCCCTTCTCTCTCTTCTCAGCACTTCTGGTGTTTGGGGTGATAACTCAGTTATTATGCATGGTTTGAGAAAATTAGTCAGCTGCTCTCAGTTGTAAAATGCAATACCTTGTTGTCTTGGTTGCACATGATAACAACTCTAAAAGTTAAAAGGAAAGGGCAACACCTCAACCACAAAGTGATGAAAACAAGGCAAAAGAACCAGAGCTGCTCAATCACTATGAGCAGCGCCATTTTAGAATAGAGACAACATGTTTCTATGCAGTTCTATGATTTATAACCATCAATTGTGTCAATTAAGCATATGTTCTGTCATATTGTGTTATAAAACACTTCTACAAAGAAGATGGGATTTCTTAATATTCTGATCAGACACAACCAACATGTCTGTAACTGGCTTTAGACTTGAAACAATAAGTCTAATATTAATTTTCCACTATAGCAGACATCCCTTGTAATAGAGGATGTTGTCACTAATGACAATTCAGTTTAAACAAGAAGTCAGAGGAGGAACAGCTTTAAATTTGTACTTAAACAGAATTATGGGGAAACATTCAAAGCTCAAGTACCTTAAATGTTATACAAGAGAGCTTTTTTTTCCACCCCTGTTGATATACACATGCTGACTGTGCTGGTGCGTGACATGATGCCATGAAATCCCTCAGCTGCTTATGTGTGTTTGTCGTGAATACACCTGAGCTGATAACTGCGTCAGCCAAACATGAAGTCATGTGTCTGAAGGAGGTCAGAGACTCACCCTGCGGTTGTCTGCCGGGCTGTGGTAGAACTGAGAGATGACCTGCTTGCTGCCGTTCGCGACCTTTGCTTCTGAGAGCTGGAACTTGGCCGACACCAGCGTGAAAGTCCTCCCATAATCATACGACACATAGACCTGCAGACAAAGAGGGGATGAGATCCTGTTTTGCCCAAGTCCTCACCAGTACAACCCTATCTTTTTTTTTACTCAGTTTATTTTATTACTGACATTGTAGTTTGTTCCAGTATTATCATCATAAAACCCTTAAGTTGTAACCGCCTCATGACCAGAGTGTCATGCTAGCTTTTATCAACTTCAAACAAATAGCCAAATTTGTCCTTGTAACAAGACAGATACATCTTTTAAAAATCTTACCCAGATATCAACAGTTGTTAAAATGTAATTAGGGCTCTAAATGTAATATTTGTATAAAGGTTAAGCATAAAACTAGGAAGGGTCGGAAAACCTGTTAAATCAACATCAACTTCACACAGAGCCAGCTACAGAAAAAAATTACATAACGGTATGTACAAACATATCAGTTTTTTCTTACCAAAACCGGCAGTTCATCCAAACATATACTTTATTTTATATATTTATATACATTTATATATATATACACTGCTCAAAATAAATAAAAGGGAAGACTTAAATAACACATACTAGATCTGAATGAATGAAATACTCTCTTTGAATACTTTGATCTGTACTAACTTGAAAGTACTGACAGGAAAAAAATCACACGAAAATCATCAATGGAATTCAAATTTATGACCAATGGAGCCCTGGATTTGGAGTCACACACAAACTTAAAGTGGAAAAACACACTACATGCTGATCCAACTTTGGGGTAATGTCCTTAAAGCAGGTCAAAATACAGGGGATGGTCTCCTGAAGGATCTCCTCCCAGACCTGGACTAAAGTATCCTGGATAATTCCTAGACAGTCTGTGGTGCAACGTTGGTGGATGGAGCGAGACATTATGTCCCTGGTGTGCTAAATCGGATTCAGGTCTGGGGAATGGGCAGGCCAGTCCATCCTTCAATGTTTTCATCTTGCAGGAACTGCCGACACACTCCAGCCACATGAGGTCCAGCATTGTCCTGCATTAAGAGGAACCAAGGGCCAACCGCACCAGCATATGGTCTGACAAGGGGTCTGAGGATCTCATCTTGGTACCTATTGACAGCCAGGCTACCTCTGGCGAGCAGATGGAGGGCTGTGCGGCCCACCAAAAAAATGCCACCCTACACCATTAATGACCGACAGCCAAACCGGTAATGCTAAAGGATGTTGCTGGAAGCAGATCGCTCTCCACTGCGTCTCAAGACTCGGTCACATCCATCACATGCACTCAGTGAAGAGCACAGGCTAATTTGCCAATCTTGGTGTTCTCTCGCCTGGGGGCCCGCACGGTTCTGGGCTGTGAGCACAGCCCCCATTTGTGGACGTCAGGACCTCATACCATCGTCATGGAGTCGTTTTCTAACCATTGGTGCGGACACATTTGTGGCTTGCTGGAGGTCATTTCACAGTGCTCTGGCAGTGTGCCTCCGGTTCCTTCTTGCCCAAAGGCGGAGGAAGCGGTCCTGGTGCTGGGTTGTTGCCCTCCTACGGCCTCCTGCGCGTCTCCTGGTAGCGCCTCCAGGCTCTGGACGCTACGCTGACAGAGCTTCCAGTCGTCAATATAATGAATGGTCAGACTCAGATAGGCTCCGAAGTGCAACTTGACCACAGATTGCTTGTTGTTGCATAAAACTGAACGTTTTGAAAACTGCGTTCAATTTTTTCACGGCATTCAGAGTACAGGCGTGGAATCGCAGTGTTGGAGAAGTATCTACGGCTGGGCAGCTCGTACCGCGGGTCAATTACTTTTAGCAGCGTTTAGAAACCGTCATTCTCCACAGTTGTTATCGGGACCATAACTTTAGCTAGGTCAAATGTCACTGCCTGTGTTACCTCCTTCCATCGTTTGCTTGTCTCTTCATAAGCGGTCCCTTTATTAAATGCTTGTGATAAAGTTATCTGCTTTGGCTTGACGCTGGCAGATGACCCCGCTTGTGGGGCGGTCCGACGTGCGAACTGTATCTTTGCACACCTTATAAATTAGAATGGTTTGTGCTTTTTTCTCCAGAAGGAAAAGTAAACCAATTCCTCACTATGGAAGTAAAATTATTTTTGGGGACCAACTCCTCCCTTTCGCGTTCATCAGGGCTGCTACCGCTACAAAAACAAACATGGCGTCGGCGCTTGCTGTACTTCGTTATGATGGGTTGGTTAAGATCACGAGCATGGGAAACATCTGATGCGTCTGCATGCGACATATAGCTCTATAACATATAGAATGTGCTACGTAGACGATTCTGCGAAATCTCTGTTTTGTTAGATCGTCAACACATTCTAATCGTTCACGACCTAAAATCGTCATATCGCTCACCCCTAGGGCTACTCATGCTGATCCTTGTTGAAATAAGTCAACTTTTTAAAACCATGACCTTTCACTAAACAACGCTTCAATGACATAAGGAATGCAAAGTTAAGTTCGTTCCTCTTCCTCGGTGGTACGTATCGACGTCACTTCCTGTTGTTGCTCCGTGTGTCTGTTAGCGTCTGTTAGCGTCTGCTACCTCCGAGCGCTCTCTGTACTGAGACGTTTCTAAACTCACACTCACATTAATCACACATTTCTGTTGCTTCACTGAAGTTTTTAGAAACTGTAATTGTTCTAAACTGACATTTTTTGTGTTTTGAGCAATCGCTAGCTTAGTTAGCTTATCTTCTAGCGGTACTGTGGCCTCTCCCTCTGCTTCTCTCCTTTCCTGCTCTGTGTGTCAGATGTTTAGTTATTCCTCTGCCTCCTTTAGAGATAATGGTACGTGCATTAAATGTAGCATTTTTTTAGCTTAGGAGGCGAGTTTGTGTGAATTGGAAGCTCGGCTCCGTGCTATCGAAACACCCGCAGATAGCCGAGGCCCATTAGCTAGCGTGGAGCCAACAATAACAGGTTGCCCTAGTGATCCTCCAGCAGTTCCCACGCAGCTGGGAAATCAGCCTGGCTGGGTGACTGTACGTAGAAAGCATAGTCCCAGAACCCAGCCTTTGGCTCACCACCAACCTGTTAAGGTTTCTAACCGATTTTCCCCACTCAGCGATACACCTACTGAGAAACAGACTCTGGTAATTGGCAGCTCCATAGTCAGAAACGTTGCTTTAGAGAAACCAGCAACCATAGTCAAATGTTTGCCAGGGGCCAGAACAGGCGACATAAAATCATACCTCAAACTGCTGGCTAAGGATAATCGTAAATACAGTAAAATTGTTA
>JAVLVB010000453.1:422961-442701 GCA_032876305.1 Orestias chungarensis | reverse complement strand
AGGTCACTAAAATTAGTGTTGCTTTGGTGTGTGAGTTTGCAAAAACAATGTCGGACTCTGTAGTTTTCTCTGGTCCCCTGCCTGATCGGACCGGTGACGACATGTTTAGTCGCATGTTGTCATTCAACCGTTGGTTATCTAGGTGGTGTCCAGAAAACGGTGTGGGTTACATTGATAATTGGAAAACTTTTTGGGGAAAACCTGGTCTGATCCGGAGAGATGGCATCCATCCAACTTTGGACGGAGCCGCTCTTCTTTCTAGAAATATGGCCGAATTTATTAACTCCCCAAATTACTGACAAACCGGGGTCCAGACCAGGAAGCAGAGCCGTAGTTTAGAACTCCTCTCTGCGGCTTCTCTACAGTTACCTACCCAACATCCCATGGAGACGGTGTCTTGCCCACGGCCAAAACCAAATAGATTAAAGATCAATCTAAAAAGAGCTAATCCTGAAAATCTCATAAAGATAAAAACAACTCAGATGAAACAAAAATGTTCAGCTATTAAGTGTGGCTTATTGAACATCAGATCTCTATCCTCAAAGTCCTTATTAGTTAATGATTTAATTCTTGATAATCAAATTGATTTGCTTTGTCTCACAGAAACCTGGCTGCAGCATGAGGATTATGTTAGTATCAACGAATCAACTCCCTCTAATTATTCAAACTTTCACAGTCCTCGAAGTACTGGGAGAGGTGGAGGAGTAGGAAGCATTTTTCAATCAGATTTATTAATTAATCCCAGGCCAACTAATCGTTATAGTTCTTTTGAACATTTAACCCTTAGCCTTCCTCATCCAACCTCTAAAAGAATTAAACCACTTCTGTTTGTTATTTTGTATCGTCCGCCAGGTCCTTACTCTGAATTTATAGATCAGATCTCAGATTTTTTATCTGAAATAGTGTTAAACACTGATGAAATCATTATAGTGGGAGATTTTAACATTCATGTTGACACCAAAAATGACAGCCTAATGTAGCCTTTACAGCCATTTTAGCTCAATTGGCTTCACTCAAAAATTCCAAACACCTACTCACTCTCTTGGTCACACTTTAGACCTTGTGCTGATTTATGGCATTGAGTGTGAAAAAGTTATAGTGCTGCCTCATAACCCTCTCCTTTCTGACAATTTTTTGATAACTTTTTAGTTCTTTTTCACCAAGTACTTAAAATCTGAAAGAAAATGTCTTTATAGTAGGTGTCTATCGGACAATGCAGTTACAGCCTTCAAAGAATCCAATTACACCTCTAATTTCTTCAGTATAACGCAGTGGAGGGCAACAAATTAATTTCATGCCCTACACAGATTGATGCTGTTGTTCATAGTATTACGTCCTCATTGCGTACAACATTAGACAACGTAGCCCCCATAAAAAGGAAAGTGATTACTCATAGGAGGTTGGCCCCCTGGTTTAATTCAGAACTTCGTACCTTGAAGGGAAAAACCAGGAAATTGGAGAAGAAATGGCGGTTTTTGCTTTTAGAGGAGTCGTATTTATCCTGGAAAAACAGCGTGCTTCTGTATAAAAGGACCCTGCGCCAAGCTATATCTGCATATTTTACTTTACTAATAGAGGAGAATAAGAACAATCCTAGGTTTCTTTTTAATACAGTTGCTACACTTACGAGAAATGAAAACTCTGTTATATCACCCATTCCTCCAACTCTTAGCTGTAATGACTTTATGGAATTCTTTATTGATAAAATTGAATCTATTAAAACTAAAATTGATGGGATCCTACCAAACATAACTACTACCTTAGTAAGCAATGAGGTACTGAATGTGGCTCTGGAGCCTGATCTCTGTTTGAAGTGTTCTTCATCTAAGCCTTCAACTTGTATGTTGGATCCAATCCCACCAAAATTGTTTAAAGAAGTATTTCCTATTATTATTACCCCCATTTTGGAGATGATTAATTTGTCATTAGTGAATGGCTATGTACCAGAGGCTCTTAAAGTAGCTGTTATAAAACCCTACTTAAGAAACCTTCTCTTGATCAAGAAGACTAAATAAATTACAGACCCATATCTAATCTTCCTTTTTTATCTAAAATCCTTGAAAAAATTGTTGCTAATCAACTGAGAGAGGATTTGATGAATAATGACCTATTTGAAGAATTTCAGTCAGGTTTCAGAGCTCATCATAGCACTGAGACAGCTCTCCTTAAAATTACTAATGATATTCTCATGGCCTCAGACAATGGGCTCGTGTCTATTCTAGTTCTATTAGATCTCAGTGCTGCTTTTGACACAGTCAATCACAATATCCTCATTGAAAGGCTCGAACACACTGTGGGGATCAAGGGAACCGCACTAGGCTGGTTTAAATCATATTTGTCTGATAGATCCCAGTTTGTTCATCTAAATGACAAATGTTCTCCGCATTGTAAGGTTACTTGTGGAGTACCACAGGGTTCTGTACTTGGCCCAATTCTATTTACTATATACATGCTCCCTATTGGTAAAATCATCAGACTGCATGGTGTTAATTTCCACTGTTATGCTGATGATACACAATTGTGTTTATCTATAAATCCTGATGAATGGGTTTGATGCTGAAAAGCTAGTCCATGCATTTGTTACTTCAAGGCTGGACTATTGTAACTCTTTATTAGCAGGAAGTTCACAAAATGCAATTAAAAGTCTACAGTTTGTCCAAAATGCTGCAGCAAGAGTTCTGATGAAGCTTAAAAAGAGAGATCATATCTCCCCAATTTTAGCTTCCCTTCATTGGCTCCCTGTCAAACATAGAATGGATTTTAAGATTCTTCTTTTGACATATAAAGCCCTCACTAATAAAGCTCCATCGTATATTAGAGATCTGATTACTCCTTATGTCCCTAACAGAGCACTTCGCTCTCAGACTGGTGGTTCCTAGAATCTCTAAAAGCACAATGGGAGGCAGATCTTTCAGTTATCAGGCTCCTCTCTTGTGGAACCAGCTTCCAGCTTTAGTCCGTGAGACAGACACCCTGTCTAGTTTCAAATGTAGGCTTAAAACCTTCCTGTTTAATAAAGTTTATAGTTAGGAAGAGGTAGAGAAGACAGCCTAATCCGGTTGGGGGAGGAACTCAGTCTTGACAGACGGTTCTCCTTTGCTCTACCTTCTTCATGTCTCAATCTATAGGGTTAAGTTATTTAAGTTTTTCTATAGTTATGCTGCTATAGGCTTAGACTGCTGGAGGACAATCTGACCACTTCTTTCTCTGCTACTTTCATCCTTGGTCCAATCGTCTTAGTAACCGTTATTTCAAACTTGTTAACCTTTTGTTTTCTCTTAGCGTTCTTCTCTCCATAGTAACCACACCTGGGCTGGCGTTCTGTTAGCTGAGACAGCTTCTTGGATGAGAACATGGGCTGAGATGCTTCCAGTGACGTTCTACAACTGCTGCTATAAACTCTTTTATTTCAGTATCCTGTGCTTCTAATTTATCTTTCTGTCTTTTCAAACCCCCAGTCGGTTGTGGCAGATGGCTGCTTGTACTGAGCCTGGTTCTGCTGGAGGTTTCTTCCTGTTAAAGGGGAGTTTTTCCTCTCCACTGTCTCTACATGCATGCCCAGTATGAGGGATTGCTGTAAAGTCAACGACAACACAAGCCATTGTTTTGGTCTGCTGATTCCAGAAGAGTGAATGCTGCAAGTCAATGACTCCATGAATCTGCTGGGGTCCCTTAGATTGGAAACTTTTTCAAATTGATTTGTTTTGATGTATCTTTGATTTTAATTGATTTTCTGTGAAGTGCCTTATATAAACAAACTGATTCTTGAAACTGATTCTTAATATTTTTTATTTGGAAATGATGGTAAATTGATGGTGCATTTCTTTTTTTCATATAACAGTTAGAATTTTCTGTGTTAAAGTTTTTAGCATAATGATTAACGAGGGGCTTTGAAACAGGTCCCCGGTCACATGTGATCCTAGGGACTTTACTGGAAGATGCCTGGTTTAGATCCTTTAAAATCCAAGGCTAGACTTTTGCTGATCCTGCCAGGACAGCATCCCTCTGTGGATTACCAGGAGCTCTTTAAAGAAGCTGCTTAGGTTTTTGCCATTGTGAATTCCTGTATTATATTAACCAAATGACAAAATCAAAGTGTGGCTGCCAGCCCATCTAGGCTGTAAAATTATTTGATATCTAAGAAACACAGACACAACGAGCTGATGCGACTGAAGCAACTGAACGTTGAACTCCCTCGCGGTTTGTCTCAGAACTGGTTGTTTCTCAACTTCCTTCTTTTAGTAAAGATAAACAGTCTGACGGCCAGTGAGGAACTGGAACCGAAACAAAAAGAACAGCCATGTATCTTTCAGCAATTATAACCGAGGCGTTTTTGCGATTTTCCAGCAAATATGTGCACTGACTTCATGTCATAATGAAATGAACAAATCAGTGGAATATCCAAATCAGAAGACTATTTTTGCATGGAAGTTAGTCAAGGAGGCAGATTAAAGAGTACAAGGAGGCGTAACATCAACAGAAATATACAGCTGAAACTAGATATTCACAATATATACAGAATCCACTTCTTTATATATTGGTGACATCAGATCAGGCTTTTGCTCTTTTTGGAGAGTTAATATTATTAAAATGTATATATTTGCTTAATGCCTGAACAATTAGAAAAAGATGTGTTTGGATTCTTTTTTTCTACCAAGTACTGTCTGGCAGTGAATTGTTGTCCGAGGTTCGATGAGAAGCTCAACAGATTTACATTCACAAGTGAAGCCTTACGGCTTACACTGCAATGCTCCCCTTTATGCATTTATAAATCTTTACTATATAATTCTTTCGGTTTATATCAAATGTAATGGACACAGAAACAGAACTGAAAGGAAAAGAAAGAAAGGGAGAAAGATGGGGAGGAGATTTAACAGTAAAGAGATAAAAGCACAGGAGAGAGATTATGCAAGACACGCCCCAGAAATCTGCTTCTGCACTTAAAAATGGAAAATTAACAAGAGGAAATAAAACGGACAACTCGGAAACTATCAAAACAAAATGCGTTTGTATAACAAATAGTCCAAGATCACAGAATTATTTACCCAAACATATATAGAGAGAGTATCTAAGAACACCTTAATCTAGACACCTTCGTGTGTGTGAGGTCATGTTTTTTGTTGTATTGTGGGGACCTTTTGTTTGACAACTACGATTCTCCTCCCCATGGGGACCAAGGCCTGGTCCAAAAAGGTACAAATACTGTATTTAGTTTCAGGTGTGAGTGGTAGGTACTCCATAGAAGGAATCTGAGAAAACCTCCACTGGTTATTGGTCTGATTAAATATTATGTAAATATTTTAACCTCTGCAATCATGATGCATTACCTCTGGCTGCACTGCCCGTTAAAACTGAAACATATCTCATTAACTTTAGAGTTGATTAAGTTAATATGGAAGTTATAAAAAAAATATTCATCAACAAACCGGGTCTTTCCACACCATTAATAAAGACTGTGCTGACTACAATAACCGTGATTAATGACCATTTCTTCCACTAACCAGTCACTTTCTAGAACTGAAGGATTTCGCTCAGTAAGGTCATTGGTCAGAAAAAGTCCATCCAGTAGAATTTGAATATATGCATCAAGAAATATGATGGCTAATCAAATATTAGCATCCAAGCATTAATTTCTTTTGTCAGAATGGACAGAATGCATGAAGATGTACTTACAGAACTGGTTTTGGGTCCAGTAGCTGCTGCGCTATCTCGGGCGAGCGCTACAATGACGTTACTTTTCTCTCCAGCCCAGTGGACCACCATCTGATTATGAGAGTCATTCAGGTTGGCCTGCAGGGACACAAACAGAAGAAAAATAAAGTCGAGTTTCATTTTCTGCCCTCATGATCTGAAGATCCAAAGTTTGACTCAGCGACAGCTTCTTCTTTTTTGTTTGGCAGATCACAGGAATCATTTTAATGAACCAGCACTCAGTAAAAGTGACATTGAGATGAACCTCAATATCTTTTGTCTGTTTATTTTACAGCCAACTTTTTGTTCAGAGTCAAACTCACGACCAGCTTATAGGAGGTAATCCCACACATTTAAAATCTGAAACCATGTCAGTGATGAAAAAAAATGGCCTTTTAAACTTCAATTGACAATTAAATACATTTTTTTGCATAAACTGCTTGTGATAACCAATATAGCAAAATTCGTAAAACATATCACAAGCTTGAAGCTGCATCTGCAGCAATTCTCTTTCAAAACATGAGGGGGTTTGTCATGCTTAAAAAAAAGTGTCTTCGGGACTGCAACACAATACAACGATCTGGTTTCGGGGACACGTTGACAAGTTTGATGTGTTGATTAAACCTTGAAATTATTTAGATCTAAATCAAATGAGGACCCTGGGATGAGCAGCATAGGGCTTAATCAGCATGGGTTTCCGAAAAGCCAAAACAAATGCTGATTGTTGAAAATTATTTGGAAAAACAGAGAATCTTCTACTTTTCTTGTCCTAAAACTTTATTTCTTTCACAATTTATTTCACACTTTCATCTGAAAATCTATGTAAAAGCAAACATGTTTGTAAAAGTAGAATAAAATCGATGGGAACCTCCTGTCCAGCAGGTGCCCTACAAGGTGCAATTTTTGACCCATTCCATTGGAGGTTTGTTGCATCATCTGCACTGCCAAATTCTAGAAAAGCAATAGAAAGGTGCATCCTGTAATATTCTGATACCTGATATTAACATGTAGGTAAAAACCAAGCATGCCTGTCACCAACTTCACCAGACCTGAGGAGATCCATGGCAACACCGCACAATACTTTATTAATATGTATTATTTTTATTGATCCCTAATGGATGATCAGCTGTAGAAGTCTGTATCATTGTATGTCTGCAGAAGCCTCTGACGGAGAACACTGTGCTGTACAACAGTTGAGGAGGGTGATCAGGGCTGTCCATAGTATTTTGCATCTTATGATAAATCCTTCCTTCCTCACTGCTCTTCAGAGGGTATATTAGTGTTGTTTTTGAGGTATTATTTGGGCTGCTTATGATGTTAAGCGGCTGCTACTAGTCATAAAACTTGTTGCCATGGTTATGCATCACAACAGAGGTCCAAAAGTGAAAAGATATCACAACATTACTTCCAGCATCCAAATCCCGAGACCATAGTTGTTCAAACAAAGACATAACAGAGCTACTTCAACACGCTGCCTTGGCAGCAATCCGGACTGTCACCCAAACGAGGGTCTGTGACCCTCTGACCTGAACCATCAAGTCACTTCAGGACAACCTACCAACCTAAATGTGCCTGCATGCCTGTTTCCATGTAAATAGGAATGTCAGCAATAAATCTCCACCTCATCTCTCTTATCGTATCTTTTATTGATGACTCTGAGAGGCCCTGCCGCCCAAAAAGAGCTTCATTTCTGCTGCTCTGCATACAACACATAGCTGTGCTACTGGGGTTGCTTCTGGGGTTGCGTTCTGTTCACCGACGCGGACGATAAACCGATTTCATCCACGCAGGAGTCGCCGCGGCTTTGTTTTCACCAATCTACGCCCGTGTTCAGCCACCATCTTGGCGAGAGGAAGAAATCGAAGAAATAGGCAGAGACACTAATATCCCCTCCTACAGCAGCCTGAAAAAAAATCAATAAAACCAACACAGTAACTAGAAATATCGAGCTCTCCTCCGGGGAGTGGGTGAACAACAAAAAGGAACGGCGAGGAAGTGATGATTTATCAATGTGTTTTCGTCTCTTGGCCACGCCGTAGTCACAGCAACGCAAGCATCCTGCAGAACGAGGGCATATGCTGCCACCAAAGTGTTACCTACACACAAAGGCCCATTTCACTGGCACACAGCTCCTTTCTCTGTCCGCCTCCCGTTCCTCCTCGTCAGCATGCCTCGCTGTTGGCTGCCTCACTAGAAGCTACTGGAGCCAAGGTGCTGCAGCAGGATATTTCTGCATTTTAGGCCTCACTGGCCACCAGGAGACAAGGGGGGGGGGGGGGGGTTGTCCGTATCTGCAGCCTGGCACAGCTGAACTGGAGTCAGACTTACTGTGAAGATAAAGGGCTAATACACAAGTTGCAGTTGGATGTCAGATGAGTCAGTGGAGTCTGTGAGGGTCTGTTGGTCGACGCCGGGGGTGTTGCTGCTGCATGTGGTGCATGATGAGAAACGATTCATTACCCATTACAGCCCCCCCTCCCCTACCCCCACGTATGTTGTCATGCAACGCAGCATCTTGATTTTACGCTCCATATAGCGAAGCTCCGAATCCCGCCTCTCCGACTGTCTTCACGCAGCTCTCTCCGGATTCTGCGCAGAACTCCACTTTGTGGCATTCTCGTGGCGACTTTAAAACCCAGGCGCGTGTCGCACCGTTTTCTTATGTTTCCTGCGACGCTTCCAGCAACACAGAGGTTCACCACAAACTGGGGACGTAAGTGTGGTGAACCTCTGCAGCAGGAAGCCCGGTCCTTTAAGCTGCACTCTGGAGCGGTCAGGGAACAGCCGGAGGATTTCTCACTGAGGGAGAAAACTTTTAGTCTCACCATGGAAACGATAGATTTGCTTGGGGTCTGATTTAAAGGTGCGGTTTTAAAGGTTTCTATACTCGTCCATTTTAATAAATAGATTCAGCATTCTCATTGGTAGGTTTGCTAGTTTCCGACTTTAAACATGTCAGTTAGATCAGAGGTTTTAAAATCTCTAAACGTCTGACTTACACTTCATGGACTCAAATTAATTTTTGTTTGTTTTTTGGGACGTATATATATATATATATATATATATATATATATATATATATATTTATATAGATCTGATTGATAGATTGTATTTAGATCCCTTTGAAATATTTCATCTGCCTAAAAAAGTGTCTTAACATTTTGTGAAAGGAGGAAATGGAAAATGATCCGGCATAGAAAGCCTTTTGGTCTAAACTGTTTCTGATAGTTGTCACGAGGCTTAAAATGTCCCAAAAGAGACCCAGGTCAGGGAAAGCAGACGGTTTTACTGATCTGACAGTGAGCCAATCCAAGCCACTAGAGAACCTGGAGGAAAATGCCGTAAGCTTGAAAAATCACTGCTGAGCCTTTCGCCTCTGTAACGCATTAAACCTGTTTTCTGATAAATTGCTTCTTTAAATAAGGTAAAAACCTCAACAACAACAAAAAGAAAGAAAAACCCTGAGATTACCCCCCAAAATAAATTATTCCCAACTGAGACTTTTAGAAGGACACTAAAGCGACTTCTATGCTGCATTCCTCATCCTCCTCACACTTCTGGCACTTTGATATTCTTTAGGAAGAGTCTGGTAATAGTACTTCAGCCTTGGGAGGTGGGGGGGGGGCAGAACAGCACGTCTCAAACGATGACATCACCTCTGCAGGACTGGTGGACAGTGATGGGTCATTGTGCTCTGGGAACACAGCAGCACAAACAAAACAAAAAAACAACTCGCCTACGGCTCACGTATATCTAGGCCTTCAGATTAAAATGAGACCTGTAATATGCTCAAAACAGGTGTGATGAGGATGTCTTTGGCTATGTTGCCAGGCTAGCAGTCTTGTTGGATTTAGGAACTTTTCTGACCTTTAGGTAAGATGCGGCTTCATCGACGCTTCTGATGGGTCACTTTGATTCCTGAGATGTGGCTAAGATGTGCTTAGCATGGAGACCCGGTTTGATTTTTTGTCATAGAGCCCAAACTTCCTGTCTGCACCCTCGTCTCTCTTCTCGCAGTCCACAAACATGATCGTTAGGTTGATTCTGTCTTTAAATTTGTCCTCACGTGTGCGTGTGTGTCTCTGGATGGATGGTTGTTCTGTGATGGACTGGCGACCTGTCCAGCTTTTCGCCCACCTATTGCCCGATGGCAGCTGGGGTCAGGCACCGACTCCCCGTGACCCTTCGAGGATGAGCGGGTAAAGATAAGACATTTAAGATGGACCTCGTTGCTTTTCCCTTATAAGAAGACGTCTCTTGCTATGTCAACCTAGCAGCTGGACACCCAACAAGTGTGGAAAACCATTTTATCTTGAAATTAAGTGTTCCATTAAAGCACACAGACTCAGATAAACACGCAGAATGCAGCTCAGACTTCAGGACTCCAGGAGTCTGAAAAATGTTAAGGAGGGTTCAGAGATGCACAGTTTCCATTAGACTCGTTCGGTCCTGCCCGATCGACTTTACTGTAAACAGGACTCTCCTTGTGGACACGAGCCGACCAACCATTACATTATGATGTCCTTCCTTTCAGTGAAGTGGTTTCCCTTCAGCTGCCAAAATAAAATCTCGGAATCATAAAAGTTGAAACTAGTCATAAAAGTTATCATTCGCTTGTATATTGAGTTCAACAATGAGCCCCAAACTAAAGCAAATATGCCTAATGTTTGAGCACCGGGTTAGAAAACAAGGGAAAACGCTAAATGAATTCAAAACAACCTTAAAAGAATCAATATTGCAGTATCTACAATATCTACATAAATATGTATTTACTGTTGATGGTTTATGAATAAACACTTCTTCCTTATGCTCAATTCCATCTACATGTTTATCCTCATTGTTATATGTAGGAACTTCAACCCAGTTACACCAGACGACCGGCGTTGCCAGATATATTTTAGCACGGCCGTCGCTTTCAGAATGCAAGAGTAAGGTATTAATATTCATCACTAAATTATCTGGATTTTCTTGCTCCCGTAAGTTTATCCGTCTGCTTTTCTTTGCATTAAATGTGTGATATTAACTTTCGGCCTTGTAGGGATGCTCTTCTTTCTACGACCTTTCCCTCTTGCACTCTGTACTACTAAACCAATTATGCTGATTACGCAACCTATTTCTGATCATTTATCCCCAACTTCATCAAGAGCTTTCATGTTGGCTTAGAGTAAATAAGTCAATGTAAACTGAAGTAAGAA
This sequence comes from Orestias chungarensis, assembly GCA_032876305.1. Classification (NCBI taxonomy): domain Eukaryota; kingdom Metazoa; phylum Chordata; class Actinopteri; order Cyprinodontiformes; family Cyprinodontidae; genus Orestias; species Orestias chungarensis. Next base: position 431,815 of record JAVLVB010000453.1, on the reverse strand, counting down.
CCTGCCAACATTCCCAAGGTCAGAATCAGAACCTTGAAGTCCAGTATTTCCCCCACGGATTACATTCCTATTGATGGCACTTTCAAGAAGGACATGTGTTGGCATGGCAGCTCTGACAGGTCTGTAGATATCCAGACCCATTACCAGGCTGTCATGTACTGAGTATATTAACCCTCTAAATACTGACTAGTTCAGATGAGGGTTGGGTTAAATTATTAATTAATTAATGCCCTGCAAATTATTCAATTTCCAAATAATTATCGATTGAAATATCGCCGTTTGTGATATGTATGTTTTCCTGGGGATTTCGTACTGTCTGTCAAATGTTTGCAACATTTTTCAAAATGACTGCTTTTCAATAATATTAAAGGGGAGCATTTCTGTAGCAATTAAACTACACGGTCTGTGAGCGCGCACCACTTTGCGCTGTCCTTTTTGTGTCGATTAATTGCTTCAATGATAGTGGACCTTCGGGAGCTTGGAGACGGAGACAACCTACATTTTTTGCCCAGCTGAGAAAAATGAATTGGATGGTTGTTCTTTAGGTGAATGTACAAGTTAGTTGTATTCCTACAGTTTTACCGCGTGTGCGGAGAGAAGCGAAGCGGCGCGACAAAAAGACACATGGGAAACAGTATCTGACGGGGAAACGCGACTCCACGGAACACCGGCTTGCAAAGGTCCAAACGTTCGCCTCCAAAATGCTCCAAAATGCTCCCACACTGGTGCAGTTACGTTCAACTTTGTAACCAGTTCTAATTTGAGGTTTGTCCTGATACCACCCAGTGTTTCTTAAGCATGCTAATTGAGCTAAAACGCTGGAGAAGTACAAAATAGCGCCCTGATTAATTAGTTAACTCCTCCCTCATGCTGAGAAAATGAGAAAGGGAGGGGCGAGTGGAGAGAGTTAAGAGTTAAGTCTAATTAGGAAAAGGCTGATTAAAAACGATAAAGACGATAAGGGAAAATGATCAAACTCATTTTAATTATCGTACGATTGATTGATTTATCGTTTATTGCGACAGGCCTACGCTCACACTGATGTTCATGTATCTGACTTGGAATTCAGGAACTTCAGCTTCCCAAGCAGACATGAATTGGGCCTTCTGTACATGTCTTACATTTCATTTATCAATTTTAATCAGACACAATATCAATTTTAGGATACAGCGTACAAAACAGAAAAAGTTGAAAACCTTTTTAGAGAATCCATTCCATTTTTTTGTGTGATGTAAGGTCTCATTTATTTTATGTTGTTTTTAATACATTTTTGGAGCAACTGAATGTAATAAAGTTACTTTATTGTGTCATTGTAATTCGATTTTTTCCGTGCAACATGAAAAATACATATTCAAACTAGGGCTGGGCAATAAAACGATAACAATATGTATTGTTAAATAACTTTTCTAGTTTGAAGTATAAGACTATCGACTCAGCAACAAGAAAATGAGCGTCCCTTCTGGAGAGAAATCAACAGAGAACTGAAAAGGGGGAGACTGTTTTTAACCTTTTAAGTGCCAAAGTCGCAAAGGTGGATCTAGCCACATTGCTAAATAAAACAGGGTGCATTTATAAATGTGATGCAGAATCTCCCCACGAAAAAAGAGAAGCAGCGGAAGGAAACACTAAAGCACAAAAAAAAAAAAAAAACACTAAAACATTGTTTTAGTAGAGCAGCTTCCAAGGCTAACAAACCAAAGCCCAATGTTGCTTCAAAAGCTATTGGCTGTTCCTTTGAAAAGCCCCATTTCAATTATTTGGCTTCATTATAAAAATTGGCTTTATTATAAAAAGCAGAGAAGTGGAAGCCTGTAGATTAGAAATAGAAAAAAAACGAACCAGTTTACCGTAAACTGTAAAATAATTTATAGTTTATTAGCTTAAAACTCAATATGTTAGATTAACTGATAACATCAACTTAGACGCTGTTGCAGTTTGACCTTCCCTCCAGAAGAGGCTGCCACTGCTCATTCTTCAGCATAGCCATTTAATAGCCGTAAGAGAAATTATTATCCCAGAAAAGGAAAATGAAACAGTCCAAAACACCTCGAAAGCGAACTTTAAGTGGTTCTGGTTTAATCTAGAAACACTCGACCAATTAGGGCTGGTGTATGGCAACTAAAGATGGTTAAAATGGCTTTATCGCCACCATCGAGTATAGACTACCATTGAATATAGAGCTTTCCACATCTAATCCACCATAATTTGTTTTTTTATCCTACACTCTACAAATACATCACTCCACCCTTTCAACCTGAAGACAAAATCTGTCTGAGTCGCTGGGAGGACATGCGCAAAGATATCTTGAGCGATAAAAAACGATATGGCAAAACCGGGGTAGGGCTTCACGGACTAGTTCGGAAAAGAAACTAATTAATTATCTGGTAGTAGTTTAGATTTTATATGGAGGATTTCGTACAAAATGCGGTACTTTGAAAAACATTGTCGTGCAACCATTGCCATTAAAGGAGCAGTATGGGTGTATTTCACCACAGAAGAAGTTCGTAAGTTATCGTCACGCTACACACCGAAGAAAGAGTTGCAAAGTTGCCCTTGTTTAATATACACTCACCGGCCACTTTGGTAGGTACACCTGGCTAGTATTGGGTTGGACCACTTTTTGCCTTCAAAACTGTCTTAATCCTTCGTGGTGTACATTCAACAAGGTACTGGAAACATTCCTGAGAGAGTTTGCTCCATATTGACATGGTAACATCCTGCAGTTGCTACAGATTTGTTGGTTGCACATCCATGATGCTAATCTCCCGTTCCACCACGGCCCAAAGTTGCTTCATTGGATTGAGACCTGCTGACTGTGGAGGTGAACTCATCGTCATGTTCAAGAAACCAGTATGAGATGATTTAAACTTTATGAAATGGTGTATATATAGAGAGCATCCATTACCCATCCATGACCATAGATCCAGGAGAAAAACTGTAGTTTCAAGCTGTAGTTTTTCTAATAAGAACAAACCAGATGACTTCCCTTCAAAACTGTGATGATTGCAAACCGGCCTTTTGTGTGTGTTTGTTTTCCGTTTTACTATTTCGGGCTTTAAAGTCTTACATAATGCAGAGCTAAACTGTTCCGAGTCATGTTTTGGCTCTGGAGCGGCGCTTCCGTGCTAGCCTAAGATGACTAACTGGGGGTAAAGGTAAGATGGAGGAAGCAGAAGCAGCACTGTTAATTTGATAGCTGCAGGTTTTCAGGTTTAAAGCGATCTTACTTGTCAGCTTGTTGGTGTTTACAGACGAGCACAGCAGGCTGAACAGAAGACAAACGGCTAAGGCAGAAAAGATAATCACTAAGCATGAGAGCGAAGTTAATGCAGGTCAGTGAAGACGTCATCTCCACCACTGCAGGCTCAAATGAAATGGCCTTAGTCCAGATAATGTAAGGCAACAGTGAAAAGGTACATCAGTTAAAAACTAAAGGGGATGTCGAAAGTAATCAGCAGAAAGTAATTAAAACAAAGCACTGAATGCTTTTGACTTAGACGTCTGGTGAAATAAACTAGGTAAACATTGTGTTTCTACGCAGTGAATTTCTATTCTCAGAGCCCAATTCTGAGTAAAAATCTTAGTTTTACTGTGTACCTTAAGGTAAATGTACAACTGGATCTAACTGCTTTTGACACAATATCTTTCCATCATGATGTCACCAAAGGAATATTAGGAATTTATAGATGTGACACCTATGACATTATTTCTATATTCTATCCTCAGAACTTAAAAGGTTAAAGCACGATGAAGAACGCTGATCATCTACATCTGTCGTTACCTAAACGTCATTCTCGTGTCCGTCTCTCTTCTTCTACAAATACTTGTTAATATACTCATCTGACAATGCGACCTGAAGTTACCTGACATTTAGCTAGGCTGACCACATTCTGGTCTTATATCAAACAAGTATGATGGTGATCTTCTGATAGGCTATTGGCAACAAAATAATGAAATCCTCAAAATGTAAAATTAAATGTTGTAAGAAAATCTAGATTTAACTAAATAACTCTTAATACGTTTTTCAATGTGATGAACTTATTAATAAAAAAAGATAATAACTAGGCAAACGATATTGGCCTCTACCTTTAATGTTTAGTTTGAGAATCCCAGCACATTTTTTTGACACCGGAACTCATCTGCCAGTTTTCTCAGCTATAAGTGCGTCACTCAGTCTGTAAAAACGGTTCCTCCGTTAAAGGGATTCAACAACGACACCTGCTTTTCAGTAAAGTCACTGGACAGACGTGGTCGTTTAATACTGCTATTAAATAAAAGAGGCTGGTTGCTAGAAAGGATTTTTATTTGTGAAAAACGATTTTGCAATAACAAATTTAAAACACCTCCTGCTGTATTAACTACTATTTTAAATTGCAGACAGGGGCAGACGAAAACTCACGGCAGGGGCTGCATACGGCCCCCAGGGCTGCACTTTATTCTGCCCTGTATTCAGGTAACAAACAGCTGCATGTTCGCTGTTGCACTAACACAAATTTAAACCGGTTAGGTTTGTTTTTGTGCCGTGAGAGACGTCTTGAGCGCTTCCTGTTCATTCTTCTTCTGCTTCCACTCCTGCCCTGTGACAGTATTATTCTCTCGAGTACCACCTATTGAGATAGTCTAGCTATTAAAAATATATGGATTTTAGTTAAATGTTGGGAGATCATTATCTTTTTATTTGGCTTCTTTGTTTTATATTAACTGTGCAGTCGGTAAAGCTCCAGTGAGACCAGTAACAATGTGACACCTACACTCTGAACTTTGTCAAATTGCAGGTTGAGCTATAATTTTCTTACAAACGACGTGTTGGATTGGGGTTTTAGAGGTGGCCTCGGGCAGAAAGACAATATAATTCTTTATAAACACATACGGTATAAAGTGGACCTTTGTGTTTATAGGTGTATGAAATTAATGCAGGCTGTCACCAATATTTACGGACTCTGCAGAGTCTGGGGGATGGGTCACCTGGCAGTATTCAATCTTGTGAACAAACACAAGATTGTATCAACCTGACGCTGGTTAGCACTCTTTCTTCTTCCATGGTTTCATTTCTTCTTACTGTAAAACATAAAATGTTCTATGGCACACTCATTTAACTGCTGACCAGAAACCTGCTGATTTCTGTACACTAATATTAAAGCATAAAACAGAAATAAGGTGTCACACGAATCAGCATCTGGGTGTTTGACTTTCATATTTGACACAATCTGTTGATATTAACCAGAACAAAACGTCTACAAGCTTCACACTATGGTTATTACTTATTAGATAGTCCACAGCCCAAACATCAGCTAAAAAAACATCTGTGGAAATGCATAAAAAGGACCCTTTACTAAAAACAGGCCTAATCCAGGTGTGCAAAGTCGGTCAAGCCTGAAAGAAGCAGCTGCTGACTCATTCCTTGACTTGTATTTTTGCGGGCTAATCTAAAAACTAATTTTAAGGGCATCTAAAACTAAAGAAATAAATTGCATGTGTCTATATGCAGATTCTGTGACAGCCCGGCAGTCCATTTCGGTTTTTTTAACTTAATGATGATTTGGCCATTTTGGGATGAAACTTAAACGCTCTTCCAGTCATCGAAAAATGTAATAAGCACAACCGAGCCAGTGGAGGCTATTCAACCCATTCAGCTAATGGGCAGAAGTGAATCTTTAGCGGTGCAGACTGAGTGTGTGCATGGAAAAGCATGAGGTTTAAGTGCATTGTTATGAGGTCAGATTAGAGCTTTAGAAAATGCAGTAGCATTGTCCTATATTGTATCTATAGTACTTCAAATTTGGAAATCTAATCAATGACAAAAACTAAAAAATCCTGAGCAGCCCAGCTTCAGCGGAGATCATATTATGTATTCTACAGCACCAGATGTAAAAACCCATGCTTGAAAAGTGGGATTTAAAACTAAACCTTCCATTAAGGATACTGCAACAAATACATTTTTCTTTTTATAAGTGTTTGATTTGAATAATTGGACTAATTGTTTAATGGGACCATATTAACCAATAGGTTGGCATTGTTGGAATCTAGGTTACAAAAATAAGAGTCAGGCTTTCAGACCTTAAAATAACCAAGAAGTCTGTCACCTTAGTAAAAAGATTAGGTGAATGTCATAAAAATGAAAATTTCCCATTACTAGTTCTATACTACAACTATGGTTTAGTTCTATACTAGAATTTACCCTAAAATAAAGATCAAATACACTTCTAATATTAATAGTAAAACTATATTCATAATGAGTTAACAGTTTATCATTTTCTTGTAACATTTTTTTTAACAGCTAATTCCATGCGACAATAGTTGCAGAATCTTTATAGTCATAAGACCGGCGCATCTACAATCTGACACAATGCTGAAAGATCTACACTGAAAAACTAAACAAACACTTGACCTGACTCATAATGATAAAAATACAAACAATGAATTTTATTTATTTACCTCCTCCAAAGTTTGGACCAGCAAAGCAATGCAAGGACGCCAGTTTGAGAACTTAGAGAGGCTTGATGACACGTCTGCTCGTTTCTAAAGCAACACTGAATAAATGTTGGGCTTCAGTCATCTTCAGTATCGGGTTCATTGCTACCATGATAAATGTCTTATGGCGAGAAGAATAATGATTAATTGTGGCAACTTTTGATTAAGATTAACTATGCCTGAAAACTCCCCTAAAAGGCTTTGTTATTTTGAAAGCTCTAACCCACCGTTTGTTCCATCAGATTACCGATAAATGAATTCATATTACTCAACACAGTTACTGCAGGCGTGTTCACATCATTCACATCATCTTCAAGTTTCGCAGAGGAAAGGTTTTATCAAATTGGCCAAATTCAAAATAACTACCTTATTTTTGCCACAACAATCACTTGAGGTGGTTTTAGTGCTAAAGGGGGAGATGGAAACACACTTGCCAAATAGCTTCAAACATAGTGATTTTGTTGTGCTACTTCCTTTTTATTCCAGCCAAGCATAATGTCAAGATCAGATGAAATTATTGTTTGCATAACCCGGTTGATGCCCCTCCAAACTGGTAGATGGAAACATTATTATACTAAGTTTTCCTTAAGTGACATTTTAAAAGTTCACAGAAAATTGGATGGAAACATCAGACGTCTTTATTTAGCTGGTGTCATAAAGAAGCCGATTTTAAGTTGACAGTATTTTTCAGGAGAAGTATTTGGGTTTTTATTCTTGCTTTTAATCCTTTTTATGCCGTTTCGGTGGTTTCCATGTAAAGACAGAAGCCTTTACAGTTTTGTTTTCCATTAAATCTTTTTGCATGTAGAGCAATATCTGAATCATAATTTTACCTTGTTTTGCTGCTGTATAACGAATGACTCAACTAAATGACATTTTGAATGTAAACTAGCAGTTTTTGAGGAAATAGCGGATTCGATACACTCAGTAGGAAATATTTTGATGTTTCTGCTTCTGAGTCGGGTTGCTTTTGTTTTCAACACAGTTAAAAAGAAACACAGTTTTGCATTTCGTTCCTCTTTTGTTATCAGGCTCAACATTCAAGTCTGATTATTCTACTTTCGGTTTTGGATCTGGATCCGTCTCACTCTGGCCTACTTTTGGAACAGTTCTCCCGGCATGCAAAGACCAACCCCTACAGATGGTGCTGTATCTGGTACTGGGTGAAGAAAACAGAAGGGCTACCGTCAGTAGCCCCTCCACTCTCTACCAATAGATGCCAGGATAAAATCTACCTCTGGATGGTTTCCAGTAGAATGAAATGTTCAGCGATCTAAACCAACTCAAAAAGAATAACGCTCTTGCTTCTTACTCTGTTCTCAGACGCTGTTGTTTTCTGTTCTTCTCAGTCAAAACGTCTTTGCAGGTCCTGCTCAGTTCATTGGTGGTTTCACTGCAGAGAAGCACCGGTTCTGCCCTTTTAAAAGTTTTTAACTATAACTGTAGCAGGGGACTGTTATAATTGTGCTTCTAGATTTTGTTGCTGCTGCCTTTGACAGTAGATCACAAAATGTTTATTTCTGGTTTGAGGTAATAGGTTGGTGTCAGAAAAACAGCATTGGCAATCTCTGGAAGCCCATTTGTTGTAAAGCAAAGGAAATTGGCGTCAATTTCATTTCCAGGATTAGGGCTCAGACTATTTAAACATAAAGATCTTCAAGATACTCTGGTATGGCAGCAGGTGGTCTCAATTTCATTAGAAAAATGCCCATCCTATTCAGCTAAAGCTGGCCTGCCGGCATGCATGAATGAATGGATGAAAAGATGCATGAACAGAGGTATGCATGCATGCAATTGGTGGATGGGTGGGTTAAGGGATGCATGTAGGGATGGATGCATAAAGGATTGGATAAATGCATATATAGATGCTTGGATGGATGGATGGCTGCTTGCATGCATACATGGAAGGAGGGATGCATAGATAGATAGATGAAAGGATGCATGCATACACATGGATGGATGCATAGATGGATGGATGGATGGATGGATGGATGCTTGCATGCATACACACGTATGGTTGGATGCATGGGTAGATGGATGGATGCATAGGTAGATGGATGGATGGATGCATAGATGGATGGATGGATGGAAGCTTGCATGCATACATGTATGGATGGATGCATGGGTAGATGGATGGATGCATAGATGGATGGATTAATTGATAGATGGATGGATCCATACATGCATGGGTAGATGGATGGATGCATAGATGGATGGATGCATGGGTAGATGGATGGATGGATTAATTGATAGATGGATGGATCCATACATGCATGGGTAGATGGATGGATGCATAGATGGATGGATGCATGGATGGATGGATGGATGGATTAATTGATAGATGGATGGATGCATACATGCATGGGTAGATGGATGGATGCAT
>JAVLVB010000453.1:392340-422861 GCA_032876305.1 Orestias chungarensis | reverse complement strand
AGATGGATGGATGTAGAGCTGCGCCATCCTAGGAGGCTAGAGCTCCCACACAGGGTGGCAGACTAATGATGCCTGAAGTGAATGACACAGGAACACCAGCACCTCTAACGATCTCTCCAAGCCTAATAATTATGCTCCGGTGATGTAAACACACTGGAGCCCTCAGCAGAGGCCTGCTGCGGTCTGAACGTGGGACATCAGATCTCTCCTCCTGCAGCCTGCAGCTCCTGTTAGCATGTCTACTACTGGGAGACAATAAGAATGAAGAGTCCTCCTCTGGGACTCAGGAAACAGCCTCTTTGCGTCCTGAGCTCCAGGAACCTGCACATGTTTGCTTTCATTAAACTGCATGTTCGGAGCTGTGAGGATGGAAACACCACAGGAACGTCCACGGCCAGGTTAAGCACCGTAAACGCGCTTCTCCAGCCTCCCCGGCGAGCGCAGCCCTACCTGGCCGTACACCTCCGGCATGGCCGACCCGCCTGCGCTCCGTCGGCTTCGGTGCTCCGGACGGTCGCTTCCACCTCCCGCGAACAGCCCCAGCTCCGCTCGGACGGTGACGACGCCTCTGTCCTGCGGGAGCGGGTAGCGGCGCTCCGGGTGAACGTGAAGGCTCGACGGGGCTCCCCGCGGGAGAACCAGCGCCGAGAAGCATATGGAGCACCAGAGAGACGACAGCATCCTGGCCGCCCGCGTTATCGCCATGTTTGTGTATGTTTGGCTTCTGGATGAGGTGAGACCGAAAGAGCTCCGTCTACTGGCGGCGGTGCCAGGCGTGCCGCGTTCAGGCGCCGTGGGAATGTGCGGAACATCCAGTTACTGTCTCTGGTGGAATTCCGCAGCTGCGTTTGGTTTGTAGTCGGAACTCGGAAATTCCGACTTCAGAGACCTCCAGAGGTGGAGATGTTGTTCTGACTTTAGACTTGACTTAAAAGATTTGATACACACAGAATTTAAAGTTTAAAACTGTTTTTTTTTATGTTCCAGTACTTTTGTCTAGACATAAAGTTCTTCTATTCTTTGTTTTTCTCCGCTTGTGTTACCTTGAGATTGTCCTTGCAGTCAAACTTCATCTACCTTAATTGTTTAATATAGATGTCCACTATCAAAACGATTTGCCTTTGTTTCATCTACCTTTAGAGGTTACCTGCACATGTTTGACTCCAATTTAGGATGAGCAAACAAAAGGAACATTAACTATAATTTATTTTTTTACTAACAAAAAGAGTTTAAGTTTCATTCCTGGGTCTTGATTTGAAAGTTGGCCGTTCTGAATTAAGGCCTGACTCTGAATTTACTATCTTGACTTGAGAATTGACTCCAAACGTGATCGTAAAGAGCAGAAACTTACTTAGTCCCACCTCAGCATCTTTGTAATAGCGACTAGGGGGTCAATATGGGTGGAACAAAAAACTCAAAACAGTATCCTTTTCCTTTTCATGTTTTTTTTTTCCAATTGTTTTCTAATTTATAGAAAAGCGTGATGTGTCTGTAGTTTTCTTCGGTTTTCCAAGAGAGCCACCAGAGTATCAGCTTTCCTTGTTGCCTCATCAGAATCGTGTCACTTAACTCAGGTGTCATTTAAATGAACTTAACCTATAAAGTGTTTTTCTAATCAGACTCAAAGAACTTTACACTAAATCCACATTCATTCACAGTTACATATATGTAAGAAATTATACCTGCAACCCGCCGGTTGCAAGAAAACTACTCTACCCACTGCACCACTGTTACTGGGCCTCTCTAGCTTTAGTAAAATCGACAAAAAGTAGAATGCATAAAATAAAAAATGTAAAAACAAACATCAAATAATTCCCCAGTGTCCGCAAACACCTCCTCACAACCCCACATGATGAAAATCCTGAACACAAATCATTTAACAAACAGCCAAGGCTGTCACCACGCCTGTTTACATCACTCCAGAACTGAGGTTTGCTGTGGATCAAAACGATTTAGCGTTGAAAATGTTTTGCTTTACACCCGGTCAGAAGGACTATACCCCACCTCTTCTATTTTAACAGTTAACACAACCCACTAGGTGAATGTTTGCATCATAATGTGACATAGCTCCTAACAAAGTCTCTTCGTGGAAAAGATGCAGTGTGGTTACCATATTTAAGAAGAAGTGCCAAAAGTCAGGACCTGTTGTCAAAGTTCTTGGAAAACAATTGTAAAAGTGAGGTAAAAACAACTTTTAGTGTTCAAATTGATCTTTTATTGTGAGTTAAATCTAAATCAGACGAAGAAAAAGATGTATTTTTACAATCTAGCAAATCAAAACGAAATAAGCACAACCCCCACATCTCCAAAAGTATATATACATACATGTTTGATGAAAACACTTGATTTCAGAATCGTTTTAAAATGTTACAGATGTCTCTAGCAGGTTTGCACATCTACCTACAAAATCTATAGAGTACATCACCGGAGATCTATAGTTCTTACTAGCCCCCTTTACCTTTATAGACTTTAAAACTTTATTTAGTTAAATCAGGGAAAGACGTAGAAGCTAAATACATTAATTTGCTGTTGTATCGACTTTCCAGAACATAACCTACTAAAGACGCAGGATTTAGTTTTTATGCTCCTCAGTAATATTTTGATTTTGTTGATACCCTTTCATAAACATTTGACTTTCCCCCCCAATTCCAACTACAAGCTTCATAACAATCATTGACATGGTAATCAGCTGTATGGTTAAAAAAAGGCCAACGTCACATACAATCTGCTAAACCACTGTACCTGTACATAAGTGATTAATTTAGATTAGACCAACACTAAGCTGTCTCCACGCAAGACGCTGGAATAAGCATCTGGGATAAGAATAGAAATAAATATGACAGAAACCGTCTTATTGCGTCATGAACCTGGATGCCATAAACCATGAGTTGGTTAAACCCAGAGTACCCAGAAATTGTACACAAGTAACAGAAAAGTAACTGTTAAAATATTACTCAAGAGTAGAAAAGCATGTATATCCAAAAAAAAACTACACACTAATTTTTATTTATAAAAATAAATATGTTGTTTCATGGGTTAGGGTTAGAAATACAACTAGGTAGTATCTTATATTAAAACAGTTTAAAGTGTATTCAGAATATTTCCTCTGAATCTTCTTCAAGTATAACTTGTGCACAAACAAATCAAATCAAATCAAAACTACTTTGTTTATCCCAAAGGGAAACGAATTGGTGTTGGAGTATCTCATTTAACTGAGCAGTTGCTATAGATGGTGTTGGGTGTGGGCAGGAAAGATCTTCTATAGCGGCCTGTTTTGCAACTAAGCTAAAGAACCCTCTGACTGAAGAGACTCTGTTTTCCAGTAACAGTCTCGTGAAGAGGATCTTCAGGGTTGTCAATGATTTTTTGATTTTATATTAAATCCTTTTTTCCATCAACAACTCCAGAGATTCCACATTTGTCCCCAAAACAGACCCAGCCTTCTTTATCAGGTTGTTGAGCCTTTTTAAGTCCCTTGCTCTGACGCTGCTGCCCCAACAGATGATGGCAGAGGAGATGACACTCTCAACAACAGACATGTAAAAGATCTGCAACATCTACCTCAAGAAGTAAAGTCTGCTCTGTCCCTTCTTGTAGACTCTGCACTGTTGTGTCTCCAGTCCAGTCTGTTGTCCAGATAAACACAGAGATATTTGTATTCCTCAACCATCTCTACTTCTTCTCCCATGATGGAAATAAGGGTTGATCTGATCTGGTTTCTGCTGAAATCCACAATCATGTGTTTTTTTTGTTCAAATTCAAGATGAGATGATTGTTCCCACGTCATGCCACAAAGCGCTCCGCCAGCTCTCTGTACTCAGCATGCTGTGTAAAGTGTCCAAAAATTGTATCTAATTAAGACTAGCAATACGTGATATTAATATTACTGAAGAAAACGTTTCAGTGATGCTTTTTTTGTGCTTTTTTTGAAATCTCAAACTAAACCCTACTAAGGATAACAAGTAAAAGTTACTTTTTCTCTTCCTGTTACCTAATGTGGTATCTTTCTCCTAATCAGGAAGATGTCACCAGTCAGTCGTAGAGCAACACAGAGACAGACAGGACAAGCAACCACTCATGCACGGACAACTTAGAATATCCAATCAGCCTAACAATCACATTTTTGGAGGATGCCGGAGTACCTGGAAAGAAACCATGCATGCACAGGGAGAACATGCAAACTCCTTGAACAAAGACCCAAGGTGGAATTGAACCCAGATCCTTCTTCAAGCCAACAGTGAATACCAACTGCGCAGTCCATTAATAAAGTATTTATAATCTTATTTCTGTCATGTAATTCAGGTATCTGACCCACATAAACAGAGGACTCTCAGGAGTACAATAATAACAAAGTTTATTGAATGTTGTGGATGTGTCTTGAAGCAGGAAGCAATGGATACGGCTGGGAACGGAAGGAGAATCCAGGAAACTGTGATAGCAACGCAGGGGACAGAAGACTTTGTTTGTTGGTAGATGACGACGCCAGGGAAGGATGAGTGGAGAAAACTTTCCAGCGGCGTCCAGGTGTTTGTTGTCCACGGGGGTGCACGGCGGATGGTGTACAGCTGGAGCGGGCAGATTGAGCTGAGCACGGTGAGCAGGAACCAGAGTGGTGAGAGTCCAGGAGATCTTTTCAGAGTGAGTATAAGCACAAATGAAACTGAACCGGAAGAGACGAGCACAAAAGGGAATTACTGGTGGCACGGATGAAACAAAGTAACAAAGAAAAACCAAAATAACAAATGACTAGAAAATACTATTAAGAATAGAGATTAGAAAGCTGGTGCTGAGAACAGGTAAACGTTACCAGGAGTAACAAACACTCAGGCGACAAGTAGCAGGATCCCTGTTCCCTATAAGCAGCTCAGCACAATCAGCCCCAACAAGGATCACCTGGACAGGAGCCCAGGTGAGGAACTGCTCCAGCCGGATGGAGCTCTGGCGACCCCTCGTGGACAACCTGTGAAAGTGCTGAAAAGTCTCACTACGACAATTTCAAGTCTCTGCATAGATGAAAAAAGAAAAATCTAATTTTGATCATGTGACATATCAACATCAAGATTAACATCATCATGTTGCAAAATGACTAAACCTTACGGGATGCAAAACATCATCATGTTGTAAAACATTCCATGGGCTTTGTGGTTTATTCATTGCCAACAAACCGATGCAAAAAGTTGATGACGGTCAGAGACAGACGGAGAAAGATTCACAGAAGCAACAGGAAAATGGAGCAAGATGTTGGCATTTGCTGAGGATTTTGGAGCACTTTTTATTCACTATCCAATTTAACCAACCCATCATTCGCAGGTATGTTGGTAAATAATAAAATATCTATTTAATCGTAAACATACGGTATTTGGTTTTGTGCTTCGTGGCTGTTTTTAACCATGGTAAAGAAATGACTTTCCAGATTAGGATCAATTTCCCTGACTCAAATAATCTATTTAGCAGCCAAAGGGGAGCTGCATGGCTCTATAGTTAAATCCATACTTTGCCAACTTCATCCAGTCTAGTCTGTCTAATATGTACACACAGTCAGTTTCTAATCCTCCATTGAATAATACCATTTATTTAGGTAATTCAGACAATTTTGTGTTTAAAACACAGAACCTGTGTTATTTCCCTGTTGAGCAGGTTTAGATGGAAACACATTTTGATATAAAACTAAAACAACTGTAGAGCCAATCAAGTCTAAAACTACGTAGTGTTGAAGTCCTCCTTGACTTCCCCAGGTTGGTTGATCTCAGGACAGCGTATTCAGGTTCTCACAATGTTCAAATAAAAGATATAAACTCAGATCCTACTCAGCCAAAAAACGTCTTGCGGATCGTCCAAGTTTCCTTTCTGCAGAAAGGGAGAGCCGAGGCCGTTCTAGTGCAATGGCTCACTCGGGTCTGAGCTCTAACCCCCCATCAGGCTGTTTTTATTGAAATTAAGGAGTATACAGAGTCATAAAACAAATCACATGAGATTTACACAAACTGTTGCAGAAACCATTATTCCCCCTCCTCGCTGACCCTTCACTGACCCCTCGCTGATCCCTATCAGTCTGCAGACACAGGAAGAAAAGATAGTACAACTTTGCCATCTGGTTTCAACCCCCAACTAACAGATTTATTGCTAGGGATCGATGGATCGCCCCCTTCCCGTGCCCCTCTGAACTCAGCTCCTCAGAGAGATAATAAACAGGCCTTATCAGGAATTTATAGCTCTTTGTTATATGCACACACTTCTAGTATTAAAAGAAACATGAATGTATATGAAAGAAACATGAATATAAATGTTTACCATTCCACAGTAGCTAAGCAAATTCAATATGCAGTGTACTGCAAAAGCATTGAAACTCATAAACTATTGAAATCCTGCCACAATACAACTGGTAACTTAAAGGTTTTTTATTTTATGAGGTGGGAGTTGTGCTTCTTATTTTATTTTCACTGGTAAATTACAATAGCTTTGAGTGAAATGTCATTATCTCCTCATTGAATAGCTGCTTGTGTGGTTTATGGTCTCTACCTACCATGACATAACAGAACACTGGGGAATAAACAGATATGATGCTATTCTACAATGTTCTAATGTGCTACGAGCCTGATGTTCCATGGCAGGACGGAACCCTGTGTTTAAACCATTGAAGGAAAAAAAACTGAGATTACAGTCAGATTTTTGCTGTTTTTTGGGGGCCTTAATCTTACATGCCAAACCTTTTTAAAGTTATTATTCCTGATTTTGTTGTTTCATGGCCCCTTCTATGAAGTATTATAATAACTATTAGCGGTAACAAAAAACATTAAATACTTTTCATTAGATATTCAAAGTGTCTTAAATGTCAGACGTTTAATCGAAGTTCCGTTTTCCCTGTTTTACAGCGACCACGAACGCATCACGCGACCGCCGCTGTTGAGTAAAATCTTCAACGTTCAGTTTTGGCTAAAAAGGCGAAAATACATGAATATTCTGGATTCTTCGACCGACCAGTTTTACTAGTAAGTTATCTTGAGCGTAATCACTTCGAAACCGTCTTTGTGCCTTTTTTAAAACTATGTATTTGAAGTAAACTAGCAGCTAGCTTGTTTAGCTAACATTAGCTAACGTTTTATTGTAGTTTTGAGTTTATATTCACCAATAAACATGTACCTGAGTATGCAGGTCATTCTTTTAAATCAACTATGCTTTTTTAAAGAGTCTAACGAATGTTTTAGGTTAATGACATCAAATATCATCATGCAGAGATGATTTAGACCTCCCAGCACACTCAGCTCCATCAGCAGAGAGGTCAAAGGTCATCACAGGGACTCAAACCAGGCAGGCTGTGCTCTGGTCTTTTTAATATGAAAACAAAACCCACCTAACTTCATCAATTTATTGCTAAACATCCTGGATTGTTTTTTTCCTTCAATACATCATTTTGCAGTTTGCACTTGTTTGGACTCCCAGAAGGGATGAAAATATTTGAACACATGTTCTGACAATGAACATATTTATATAAATGCAATCAAATAAGATTAAAACGTAGATTTGGAATAAAAAAAGAGATTTTGAAGTTATATTGCCCAGCCATGGAGCAAGCTGACCAATATCCCAGCTCTGCAAACTACAGATATACAGCTGCGGTAGTTGGATATGGCTTTTTATTCTTTTGATGAACCCGAAAAGAAAAACGACTGTTTTATATTTGTCTAGTTTCTTGTGCAAACAGACAAAACTAGCAGCAAGACTGTTTTAGGTCAATAATACTTGAATGTTAAACAGTACTAGTTTCATATTATGTTCGTTTCCATAAAAAAAAAAAAAAGGAGATTATAGAAAAATTGTGCTTTTTTATATTCAAGATTTGCTGACCTAAAAAAAGCTCCTACATATATGTATAAATTATTTATAGTTGCTTATAAGTTAGTTTTGTCGTATTTTGAATTGTGCTAACATCTTTGGACTTTGAACTAGACAAATACTCTTGGTGGGATTTTATGTTTTTGCAACGTAAAACGTCTCCGAGTATTAGAACGAGTCTAAACGTCCCGTTTACAGTTTCAGTGCTTGGTAATGAGAGACATGACGACGATGGCAGGAAAGCTGATGCCTCCAGCAGTCAGCCAGCAGACAATGAGCAGCAACAAAGGGCCAAACCAGGCGGCTTCCCCAGAGGTACGCTCACTTCATTCGCATGACCATGTCAGGTTAAAGGCCCAGTCACACTCGTTTACTCATTAGGTCTAATTAGAGGTTACTGAAATTTGTGTTTGCGCTAAGAAAACAAAAATGATTAACTCGCCTTTTACCTAAAGTGAAATATTTACCTCGTAAAACATTCAGAGAATGGATTTCCTTATTATTATTAAACCGATATCAATTTGTATTTCAGTGTCCTTACACTCTAAATAGTTCAATAAAATCATTTTTATATTAGCTGATGTTAAAGGTTAAAGGTCAATCTATACCATTGTTCATTAAACATTAAGAAGAAAAGCCCCTAGAATCATGATATGGTTTTACTTATCTAACCAATACCGAAATCTTAAAAAAACTGTCAATATTGATGCAGATATGGCCAAGATATATTCCTAGTTATTATATTGATTATAAAGTAACGGTGTGAGTGAACCAATGTAAGGTTTAGATATGTGTGTGATGAATGTATGTATAAAAACATCTTAACACATTAATACCGTGCAGAGGTTCAGCATCAACTGCATCGTTTTGTAGCCATGTTAGTCTGCGTCATAACTTTCAGATACATTATTAAAATCACACACCTCATATGTCATTGCTAAACCATTTACATTTTCTCCAGGGAACACATTTGTACAGATATTGCAGTGGCAGGGGTCTGTTTCTGTCTCCTTGCTGTAGATGGCGTTTCCTCATTCAAATCAAGACAAATCTCCACCGAAGAAGAGAAAAGCTCCTTCTGAAACATCCACTTTGGCTTCGGTTCATTCATTCGATGCTACAGCTGCAGGTTTTCCTCTTACATAATCTGCCAAGTATCTTTATTTGTGTCACGAAGCAAATCTGAAAAATTGAGTTAAATTCAGAGCTTAAACAAGTAGATGTTTTTTTTGTTTTGTTTTTAAAGCAAGATGTTCCAGTTTAGATTAACATTAGGCAACTCGTACTTGCTGAAAAGTATGATTCCTTTAGTTACAATAGATTCTTTTTTATTTGTTGATCATTTAGTGACATCTTGTGGTTGTTTGTTCAGGTGCAGGGAGAGAGATCAGCATGCTGCTCACCAAGTTTACTGAGCTGTTAAGGTAAATAACACACGTTGACCTTTTCCAGGCATGCAACTTTGATTTGTGGGTTTCGAAAATTTCAGTCTTGTTACATCCTGTTTTGACCAATTACCATATTTTCTTACCTTCTGATAAATATAGTAGTTGATACAACATTTTAACTCAGAATGTCCATCAGCCAAATTTAAAGTTTAAGAGCATGTGTTGCCGACAGCCGATGGACAATAAGGGGGGTAAGGCCTACACGTTGACTTTTTGAAAAATGTATTTGAAAGTTACAACATCATGGACATAAACACAAATTACTAATTACAGTTACCTTGTGAAAATGTGATTAAAAAACCAAACACATCTTTAAAGGTCACATCTGCCTCAGCAACATAAATGTTAGAGGGGAAAAAACTGTTGTATTTTTTGACGTGAAAACATTTTACCCAGATAGTCCTGATGGCTTCCAGTAATACCAACACAATCAGAGTTGTTGGCTCCAACATGATCTTAAATTCTTCTTCTTTGTTGAATCAGTGGAGTCAAATCCTGGCCAGTTTTTGAGTAATTAGTTTGATTTGTTTTTTGATACTTTTTTGTTTTCGGTGGTTTTTCAGTCCTGTGTTATTTCTGCCGGCCATAAGAGTTTGAATGTGTTGGTTTGTTCCAGTGAGAGAGCTGCAGCAGATACGACCCAGATGAAGGAGCTGGAGGGCATCCTGGCTGAGGCTCGAAAACTGGAGTCATACCTGAATGAGAAGAAGAGCAACTTGAGGAAAACTTTGGCCCTGATTTCTAATAAACTGCAGAGCTAGGTCTGCTGCCTGGCATCTTACCTAGGAGATGAGGCGGGTGTGTTGGATTTACATCTCAGGTCACCCTGCTTGCATGCTTGTCTGCAGTTCATATGGTGATGTGTTAAAGGGCCAACATTTTATTAAATGTGTACTTAGATTATAGAAACTTGTTCTCTTTTTGTAAATAAATGACAGAATCCATTTACAAAATGTATTTATTTGTTTCCGTTGAAATAAAATGTTACATGAATAGAAACTGTCTCCACTCTGCAACATGTCTTAGCAGTATATTACTATATATAGTGTCACATTTTGTTCTTCACCGACCCCTGAAAAGGGAAGCATAAATGAAGAAGAAACCATTTACCAGAGAACTTTGCACAGCTTCAGCGTTTCTGTTCACACGGACAATGCTGTGTTTGAATTACAGGAAAATAGAAGGTGCAAGCTATCATGGGAAATCTATGCTTCAAATGATCACTTCCTGTTTCTTGTATTTGTAGCAGACCTTGAGCAATTCAGAACATTTTACAGATTAGCACTTGTTCCTATTTTCAAAAAATATAAAATGGTCCATGCATGCATGTAGAACTGTAGTTGGTAATGAAGCAGTTTTAATTATTTCCTCTTTTCTTTGACAGATATAAACTTCTTCCTAAACCAACTCCAGAACTTATTCAGGAAATCCTTTTTTATACACTTCGCTTACATCTTTTTTAAAGCATTAGCATGCATAAACCTTTTTAATACCTATATTTTAATGTCTTTTATCTATTAGACATAATGACATAGGAAGGCAAGGCTAGGTCTTTTTTCCAGTCATGTCTAAGCTTTGCTACTAAATGCGCCATGGAAGCCGTATGGGATGGTGACTGGAACCTCAGCCCTTCCCAGCTCCTCGAACGTCTTTGCATCCAAAACCAGAAGGAATGTGTTCTGGTCCTATCGGAGGAGAAAAATTAGAAATCTCTCTTTTCCATGAACTTGGTACTGTGAGGTTTTAAAACTCCCTCCCCCCAGTTTTGCCAGACCTCGTTTGGAGAAATGACCACAGACAGGATGGCTCCGTCGTCCTCCTCCTTCGCTTCAGGCGAGGGTACAAAAACCGGCTCGGATGGATATAGACCAGGATGCTCCCACACCTTTAGGGAAAAAACAGTTACCTGGCGGGTTTTTGATCCGTTTATTTGCTGTAATATGTCAGCTTACCTTCATTTCTTTCCCCTGGATGTCAATCTTAAGCAGGGTATCCCCAACAAGGTGTCTGAAGCCACATCCATAGAAGTAGCGATATGGATGCATGTTGTACTTGCCATAATTGATTTGCGGAAACTCCAGACCTCCGTATTTGTGGAGATCCTCCCCATGGAGGTCCTCATGGGTGCAGAACACCTGCATGTAAAAGTTTGTATCATAAACAGCCTTCTTGTCTGGGTTTTTTAGTTAATCTTACACTCTAGCCCCAATAGTAGGAGTGAAAATCCAAAGCAGAGAAAATGTTTTCTACAATGGATACCCTTAGATTAGTTGGGCTACATACCTTGTCTTTGCCTATCCTAACAGCGGTAGCTGAGCAACCAGGAAGGTCACTCAGGTTCTGGTTATAGTGGGTGCCAGTGTCAATTCGGAGAGGCAGCACAAAACGTTGAGGAAAGACTCTACACAGAGTGTTGTACACCTGACGAGGAAATATGAATCCTTTGAGCATCAGAAGGTAGAAAAAGCTTCAGCTGAATGAAGATGTTTCAAGTTAATGCAGGTTAAGGGTTCTGCTCCCAAAGGTAGTGTGTGCTCTCTCTGGCTACTTTGGAATTCATCCCCCTGTCCAAGGTCTATTGGCTTCCCCAAATCGGTAAGGAGTGAGTGTGTGTACATCTGCATGCCTTGTGCTTGACTGGCGATATTCTATGCCTCAATATGGTCTCATACACTCGTGCCATCCCATGAAGCACCACATCAAAAACGTCTCAAACAATTTTGTGTACTTGAAACAAGATGAAACTACCAAGTAACTTTAAAGCTAGATCAGGTTCCATTGGTAGATATTTTTCCACATAATGTTTTGTGAAACATCTTCCAATGGAACTAGTAGTTATAAATATTCAAAAACTATTGTCTAAAAACAAGCTCCTATATCCTTTTGAACAGTTACTTCTAGGATATTTGCACTAGAAACTAGAAAGAAACAATTGGGAAGTTCAGAAGTTTTTGGAGAGCGTGCCAACTTCAGAGACCAATTGTTTCTTTAATTTTGGTTGTGAACCTAAGGCAGTTGTCACAACTTTCAGATAGAGTTCCAGTAACTGGTGAAGTGGCTTTTTGTGTCTAAAAGTAGAGTGTAGAATATATCCAACAATTTGGCTGGTACGCCTTCAAGGTTTTAGCCATGTATTGTTCTCCATTGTACCTCATCGAGGGCCTCTCCAGACATGCGCAGGTTCTGGATGTTGTAGTTTGCAATTGCCTGTCCATCATCTGAAGCACACAAGTCTATGATCAAGAAACCTTGATCCTCATAAGCGTTGATTTGGTGAAATGTAGACATGGGCTTGGCTACATACTTGATGGAGCTTGCCTGACGGGTGGAAACAGTAATGAAAACATTGAAAAAAATGCCTCTCACATAAGGTCACACATTTAACTTTAAATGTATTTAGTTCTTACCTTGCCTGTCTGTTTGTGAATCAGGTGAAAGATGGTGTTGAGTTTGGGGTTCCAGGAGAAGCCATCGCTGATGCTTTTCTTTGTTAATTTGCTGGTTGCAATCTTTAGCAGGTCCATTTTAATGGGCTGTTCAATGAAAACCACGTAGTTTTCAGACATGGCTGCAACAGATTCGGGTTATTATATTGGTTAGTTTTTCAAAAACTACAGAATCATTCATAGGTCTGGCACATTTAGATTTCAATTCATCATCAAGTTTACTAAAATATTTCTTCTGGTAGGAGTAAATGTAACATTTTGGACTTGGCCAGCCAGTGTGCTGACCTAAATCTGTCAAGGAATCTAAAGATCAGGGTAAGAGTGTCTACAAACTAAAAAGCCTGACTTATAAAATTTAAATAACTACATAAATAAATAAAACTTATCGAAATTCCAGGGAACAGAGGCCTAAAACTGATTAGAGCCTATAAGCAGGGTTTGACTACTACATCCTCAATGAAACATACAAAGTACAATCTTTTTTTAATTATTATTTGTAACAATTTTATTTTAGAAAACACAGCCAGAAAGGCATTTATTTTTATATTGACTACATATATGTATAAAGGCAAGTAGATCTTTGTCTCACCAAAGCTGTGGTAGTAAGAGGGTTTGGTCTTGTCTTCTGCTGGAATCGAGCACAGCACTGTGGTTCCCTCCAAGGTTTCCTCTTCTGAGTCCTTAGTCGGAGGGACTTTGATAATGTTGTAGTAAGCCCCTGGCAGCATAGATACAATACAACGGATGCTTAGTGAGTTTCTTTAAACCTGTGAGGACCAGTTTTGTTGCACATTTTGGTCCTGATATAATCTGAAATACCTTTCTTGCCGTAAGAATTTCCCATGTTATACGCTGTTCCATCTGGCTCAGTATGGGGATGGGCTGTTGCTCCATTTACTGCAACAAATTTGCTCCAGTCCACCTGAAGAAGGGAGATGCATAGATTTAAGTAAGAAATAGTCCCAGCATCTATTTGCCGTTTTAGTTTATTATATTTAGCTTACGACCACACAAGGAGGTGGGGTAACCTCTGAACCAATCATGACTTTATATTAGTATAATACACCAGCATTTATTCTTACTTTCTGAGTTGTTTCCAAGGTCTCTGGGTCCACCTTGTGCATGATATTAGTTTCTGTGCTGACATAGAAATCCCCCTTGTAGGTTACAAAACTCACATTGGCATTGTCTGTTGGTTCTGGAGGAATAGAAGAAACTCTTACTGAGTCGTTAGGAATGGGTCTATTAATTAATTATTTAGATGTGGGATTCACTCACTTGGTAATTCAAATCTTGACAGGAATCGCTGGAAGAAGTTTTTACATGGGTCGGGCATGGTAACTGTCCCAAACTCAGACATAACAATGCGGTTCTGTTCCTTGTTGGATTGGTAACTGTCACTCGACAGGAAGCGGCTCTTGTAAGTAACCTGACCGTTTGATATTTTGAACTGGTGCAGGAGAGCCATCCCATCAAACCAGTGGTTGAAGCTTTGGGTTAAGGAGAGACCAGAAGAAGCTGCATTACTTAGGGTGGGAGAGAGTTAAAGCAACTCCTTTTTTTATAGCCTTTTTTTCTGCATCTCAAAACGACATATTGTGCTCACCTTTGGTCACCTATCTCAAACTTCCCTGGTCCATTTCTCAAGAAGTTCCCGTTAATCCAGTTTGGGATGGTGCCGACAATGTGGGTGCTGATGGGTACAGGAGTGTCCTCCACTGAGGATACAATCTTCTCGATGCAAGGAAGACCATGCACATCAGTAAAGTGCTTCTTTCTGGATTTGGATATTTTGTTTCCTGTGGGAAAAAAACAGAATCAACCAGAACCAAATCAGCAAACCATCTGCACGGAAACTTCCCGTACTTTGCTTTGAGTACATTTGCAAATCTAGTTGTTTCATTGACTTACCTGCAGATCTGCTTTTTTGATGTCTGAAGGTATCCATCGTGTTGGCACTGAATCCGATCTTGCTTCTTCTCTGCTTCTGTTCCTCCAAGATGGCTTTGCAGCTTTATATTCTCCTTCTGACTGTGACAAGCCTGCAAGAGCACAAATCTGTTAGTGATACTAATTTGATGCTTGCATAAGTCCGACAAGAACAGTGGTGCTTTGTTCTCAAACATAATCAGCGGTGAGTTTTATTTTACAGAGATTATCTTGTGAAAAGGAAATTCAGCGTAGTATTATGATCAATTAGTTCTTTCTGATTTCAGATGCTGAGGTCAAGTATCTCATCTGATTTTAGAGCTGTTGGAAACAGATGAAATATTGAAAACAGTTTTAAGAGGGTGTGCAACATATTACATTTGATTTGATTCTATACTTGAATCGTAGATGGACTGGGGATTGACTGAAATATCTTGTGTTCAAGATTAAATTAAGTAAAATATTTAAAGCACATTCTACATATGTTCACATCCCAACAGTACATGCTAAATATTTGTTATATAGGGATTTGGATTTTTTTACATGTCTATGTGATATGTACCTTTTAGTTCGCCTTGTTGAAGGATAGAACAGAAAACACAGTTGGGCAATTTTAATCAGCAAAAAAAATAAAACCCAGAAAAAAACAGCAGGGATCTAAACACTTATTTAGTTTGCAGGGAGCAGTGATGGTTATAAAGTCTAATACTTGTTGGCACTGAAAGAGCTCTCCAGTTCAGCTGCAGCTTCATGCATAGGGTGGGAGATCTTATCCTAAAGAGAAGTTATTTCAGAATCAGAATCAGAATCAGGCTTTATTGGCCAAGTATGCTCACACATACAAGGAATTTGTTTTTGGTTACATAGATGCTTGCAGTGCACGAAAAATACAGTAAAGGCACGAAAAATACAGTAAAGAAACATTTGTAACATTTAGCATGGATAATTTATATATTATTTAAAAAGTGCAGTTTTGTGCAGTATAAAAACTATAGAAGTCATAAAAATATATAAATGAATTGTTCAATTGTTCATGAGAATAATGGAAGTTGGAAAAAAGCTTCTCTGTAGCTGGTCGTACGGCTCTTCATGTGGCTGAAGCCTCGGCCTGAAGGAAGGCACAGAAACAGGTGACGGCCAGGGTGAGACGGGTCGGTGATGATTTTCTCTGCACGCTTCCTGGTTCTGGAGGCATGCAGGTCCAGCAGTGCGGGCAGCTTTACACAGATGGTCCTCTCTGCAGACTCGATAATGCGCTGCAGTCTCTTGGTGTCGTGTTTTGTGATAGCACTGCCCCACACTGTGATGGATGTGGTGATGATGGACTCTATGATGGCTGTGTAGAACTGCACCATCAGCTCTTGGGCTAGGTTGAACTTCCTCAGCTGGTACAGAAAGTACATCCTCTGTTGAGCCTTCTTGATGATGGAGTTGATGTTGTTGTCCCACTTCAGGTCCTTGGAGATCGTTGTGCCCAGGAACTTATAGGACTCCACAGCCATCACAGTCCTGTGTAGGATGGTGAGTGCTGGCAGGGTTGGGGGGCTCTTCCTGAAGTACACGGTCATCTCCACTGTTTTTGCTGTGTGCAGCTCCAGATTATTCTGACTGCTCCAGAGGACAACCTGTTCAACCACCCGTCTGTAAGCAGACTCATCACTGTCCTTGATGAGACCAATGACTGTTGTGTCATTTGCAAACTTCAGGATTTTAACAGAGGAGTCCATGGAGGTACAGTCATTTGTGTACAGCGAGAAGAGCAGTGGGGAGAGTACACAACCCTGTGGGGCGCCCGTGCTGATGGTTCGGGTCACTGAAGTACTCTTTCCCAGCCTCACCTGCTGTTTTCTGTCAGTAAGAAATTCAGTTATCCATGGCAGGTGGAGGCTGGTACGCTGAGTCCAGTCAGTTTATTGTGTAATTGTCCTGGAATAATTGTGTTGAAGGCTGAGCTGAAATCCAGGAACAGAATTCTTGCATAAGTTCCTGGGTGTTCAAGGTGTTGGAGGATGAAGTGGAGACCCATGTTCACTGCATCGTCCACGGAACGGTTGGCCCGATAGGCAAATTGCAGGGGGTCTAGCAGGGGGTCCGTGATTTCCTTAATGTGGTTGAGAACCAGTCTTTCAAAGGACTTCATGACCACAGAGGTCAGGGCAACAGGTCTGTAGTCATTTAGTCCTGTGATAGTTGTCTTTTTAGGAATGGGTATTATTGTGGAGCTTTTACAACAGGACGGAACAACACACAGGTCCAGTGATCTGTTGAAGATCTGAGTAAAGACGGGTGCAAGCTGGTCTGCACAGGTCCTCAGGAAGGAGGGAGAGAATCCATCAGGTCCAGGGGCCTTCTTGACTTTCTGTTTTTTAAAAAGTCTCAGCACGTCTTCCTCGCAGACAGAGTCCTTTTCTCTCTCACCACCTCCACTGAGTCCAGGGAGCATCCTCATGTGGGGCTGGTCTTCCCGATTATCCAACCACTTTCTCTCAGCTGTGGATAACATGTTGCTCCTAAACACCTTATGACAGGTCTTCAGTAGCAACCCCTGCATTCCAAAAGACCCCATCCTCCTGAGAGGAGTCTTCTCTGCGTTTAATATTTAGGAAGTTGGACGGAGTCTCACGGCAGCAGATGATCATGATCATCATGACACTAGTAAAGCTAGTCAGCTAATTTGTGTCGTAGTGCAGAAGCTTTTTGGGGTTATCACTGGTCTTCATATGCTGTTTTAACTGCCCGTGTTACGCATGTGTTAAACTAGACAGCTGGACTCTCTTTAGTAAAGAGCGCATTTAGTTTCAACCAGTTGGTTTATTATCCAAACTTCTACTAATACACACATGTTTGTTGTTTTTAATCTAGCATAACGTGGAATGTAAAGGAATGTATGAATGCTTTTGCCAGGCACTTCAGTTCTATTTGCTTTTAAAACCTTTTTGAATTCCTATGTTTTCCTTTTATTTCCAGACTGCATTACACCCCCCAAGTTTAGGACGTAGGCGTGCACTGATCTGGCTGATAACCTTTTTTTTTAACAAAAAAATCAGACTGTCAGTCAGCCCTGCCATTCAGCACAGCAAGAGGGTACAGTGAGCGACTTTTAGTCATTTTTGGATCACACAAAATTCAGGAAGTCTGGGTTGATTGATCGGCTTCAGATTTATTGGTGCTCCTCTAGCTGGAAGATGTTCTTCTTTTTTTTTACTTCATTTGTATTCGTTTTTAAACATACAAATACATACAGTCAAGATAACATTCAAACATGAGGGCTAGGGCAGGTGGAGGGCAGTCCTACCGGTTAACATTACAATTTTACAGACATTTCACTGTATGAGATCTCGAAACATTAACACATGGGTAACTCTCAGGTGTCTATCAGAGTGATGTGGAGTCATAAAAAATTAGCTGGTACACACCTTTGGCAATAAAATGGTCCCATTTTTCCCAAAGTTTCTTTCCCTTCTCCTTCTTGAGCCGTAATGTAAAAGTCAACATTTCAATATTGTGGATCACCTTTATAATATTCACAAGCAGTGTCAGAGTTGGGGGTCTGTGCTGGAGCGAACATTTAGTAATAACTTTCTTGCCTGCCATCATAATTATCTTCAACAGGTATGTGTCCCCATTACTGAGTCCCTCAGGAAGTATCCCGAGGTACATAACAGGGGAAGACAAGGTTAATGTTAGACCCATAATTTCATAGATTACTTGATTAACTTCCTTCCAAAAGGTGGTCAACTGCGGACAATCCCAAAACATATGAAGGCAGTCCGCACGAACCACACCGTGGATAGGGTGTTTCTCCAAATCTGCTTCCACCCCTCAGGTGAAATTATTAGATCTGCTTCCGAAGAAGATGTTCTTCTGATACGTGGAACTCCCAGTATCACCCACTGAAAAGCTGGCATTCATTAGTTGGAAAACTGGAAGTGTTTCCTTGCAAAGGATGCAGATGGTGCAGGTCATGTGGATTCCAGGAACATAACAGTCCATTTAAAGCGACTAGGAATTAGACATATATACTTATGCAGCTGCTTTTTTTCTGATGTTCTACTAAGCGAGCAAAATTAATTATGGTAAAAACTTTTTTTAGTCACTCTACTTTCAGCATGAACCCCATGTCATATATAGTTCCTTTGATTCAGACCATGCTAATTGATTTTATACACTATAGGTTTATTTAACCCTAATCCACACAATTCAACTTTTCATGTTCTACGGATGTAAAACAAATCCAAAAATGGTTTATACAGAGCTTTTCTTTTAATGCAACATAAGGAAGAGCCTTGAACTTCTAGGGCTTGTGGTGATTTACTTACCTGTACTTTTTTTTAATTAGTTTTAGAAATTATGCTTCTAAAGCCATAGCTTATGTCTACCATAGTTGGGGAGTAGCGTTTTATATCATAGTAAAAAATCAAGTATATCCTCTTATTCATATATCCTCTTATTCAAGATATGATCAAAATAATGTTTGCATTACAAGATAGTATAACAATTTCAATGTAACCTCAAGTCAAGAAAAACTACACCACCTTTTTAAACGTTTATAGAACCATAGAAGAATTAATGTACTATTGTTGTTTTCTGTCTATCTTTCTCATAACTCACATTGTTGACAGGGATTCTTGGGCCACCAAGTCTGAAGTTTAAACTTTTAATTAGTATTTAATGCTAAACAGTTTTGGCCATACCATCCCAATCTCATTAAGCTGTTGCCTTTGACTCGGTCATTGCAGCAACTACATGACTTTCCCCTTTCAGCCATTCTATTGTCTATGTTTTTGGGATCATTGTCTTGCACGTTACATGTTTGATCAAGCTTCAGATATCACACCTATAGCCTTAACTGTGTTATAATTTAGTGTGAAAGCTGCTGAAGATGTGTTTGCAAAACAAGCCCAATTCATGACCCTTCCAACACTGTGCATCATAGTTAATGTCATATACTGTGTTTGGCTTTCAATAATTACAATTCTATGCATTATGGTCGAACGTATCTATTTCCACAAACATTTAAAAAAAAAAAAAAAAAAGAAAACTCGAGATATTTTTAATGCTTCTAATATGAACCTTTGCATTTAACTTGCCTACATGATGTTGATCTTGCTTTGTTATTTTTCGAAGCATTGTTTAGTCTCACGCGGTATGAATTTGCTTAAATCTCCAATCTTGAGAAGATTCGCAACTGCCTTAATATACATATATCCATCCAACCAGTCATTATCTTTCTCTTATCCAGGCTCAGGCTGAGGCACAGGGGCTGAAACTTCCCTTTCTCCAGCCCCTTGGGTCAGCTCCTTCGGGGAAATCCCAGGTTGACCAAGGAAGATCTTCATGTAAATAATTTTACCCTAAAATGTGTCATGCTGTTTGATGAACATAGTTAGTGGGAAAGCCAACCATTCTTTAACTAATGAAAAAGTACAGATGAGGTGCACAACCGACAAACAGAAAGCACAGAAAAATCTGGGAAGAACTAACTGGAACAAAAACACTTAAATGCAAAGGAGGGTGGTAGCTTTGCTGTGCTTAGCCAGTAGCATATGAAGAACAGCATAATAAGGATTATGATAATGATTAGATAAACAAGGAAGGAACACAATTAAATAGACACCACGCAGACATAACAGGCACTGGAGTGACTTAGGATATTGACCTAGAAATGATCTAAAATGGCTTTAAAAAAACAGGAATTACATGGAAGAGATTGCACAAGAAACCTCAGACAAAAATGAGCAGAAACTAGGTTCCATAAAAGGAAGCGGCAACAAAAGACACTATGGGTAGGATTTGTTCATAAAGTTACAGCCTGTCATATTTATTTTTTGCAAGCACAAAATTCAGTAGATATGAAAGGCAATTTGAACACTCGAAAAGCCACAAGGCCTCAAACCGCCCAAACGCTTGAAACACAAGCCCAAAGGAGATCATCCACAGTGATCGACACCATGATTTAGATTTTTATTTTATTTTTACAAATACTTTAAACACTGCTTTTATGCTTATGCTGATCATATGGTGTAGATAGTTTGTTTTTCATCTATTTCTGCAGTTTCTATTGTTATAACGTGCAGCAGCACTGCATAGATGAGTTTAGCGTACATTAAAAGAGCAGAGCACCAGAATGTTCTCTAATCAGGACAGCCATGTTGTCTTGCTACAGCGTTCTGCACAAAAGGGACTCTTCTAATATGTAACACAATAGTCGCTTAGGTCGCCAAAATGACTGAGCTGCTGTGGTCCTGTGTGACTTGGCATAAAAGATAAAATAAAAGGATGATTACATGGACACACATTATAAACCATTTAGGAAATTCCCACCAAAACATCCATGGTTGACAGTGATTGGCATTAACACAACGGCAGATAAAATGTGTTTGATTAACACTTTAAAATAGGCTTATTTAAAATTGATTTTGTGATCCCTGTGAATCTTGGATGTAGATAAAAAAGCTTGTGATTTGCCGTTCTGTATTACTTAACAGGAACTTTGCTCTGTGTTTTCCCTGTTTTTAAATTTAGCTTGTTTGGTTCCCCTCCGTAATTCTTGAAGAATAGTGTGAACTTCCTTGGCATAATCAGAAACAGAGAACTATTTTATGAGAGCTACAAAAAAAAGCTACATCAAGATAAAACAAATAGCACTTTAATTTTTGACGATGTGGCATAGATAATTCTGCATGCTACTGTGTCTGATTTTGTGCGGCTTGTTGTTCAGCAGCCTGATTAGCACATATCAGTTTGTTCTCTGTAAAATTAAGAAAGCAACACATCCGCTCTGACCTTAACTTACAAAGAGGGGGTTGGTCTCTCCTGTGCAACATAGAAATCCATGTAAAACCAACACGTTTAGTTACTGACCGCTTTATTAGATAAATTGATCAGCTTTATCTAAACCAGACCTGTTTAATTGCTTTGTTAACACAAATAGCAATTTAGCAAATCACACAGCAGAAACTCAATGTATTTTGTCATCTAGAAGTAAAGATGACAGCTTGCGGAACTTTGCATCAGAATGGGAAAGAAAGGCGATATAAGATAAAAATTAGAATTTATTTATTACTTTAAGAATTCGACAAACCTCCCTCCTCCAGTCTCCCTACTCTTATTCAGCAACAGTTACTTTACATCCTCTCTGATCAAGATCAACTGAATCCAGTGTCATTCCTCACCCCTGCTGTATGGGCATAATGCTCAGATGTGTTCTACCTTGCCTTGCTTGTAAGATGTTGTCATTTTTGTCCTTAATACGTTTTAAAGCCTTCAAATTAAGATCTAAGCACTTTTCTCTATTTTTCCTCGAATCAAATTCCCAATAAAAGCAACTCAAAAAACTAAGTTATGCAGATTAGTATGTATAAAAAACATTTCTCCTTGAACCTTAAAGCAGATGGTTTTGCAGTTTATATCTGTCAGTGAAGAACTGAAAATTAAAAGCTGCAACAGTTTGCTGTCAAAGTTAAGTGCAAATTTCATAAAAACTCCATCTATTTATTATCTTCCCTATAATCCGGATTTGGGTTGCAAAAGCAGTAGTTTTATCAGTGAGATTACCCTCTCTCCAGCCATTTGAACCAGCTCCCCAGGAGAAATCCTAAGGAGTTCCCAGGCTAGCCAAGAAACTTCATCATGTCCTGGGGCTCTTCTAGGTAGATGTGTGAGGGGTCCTTGAGGCAAGCTAACCAGATGCTGGGGTACCTTATCTTCTCAATGAGGAGGAACAGCAGTTCTATTCCAAACATTTCCTTGATGACCTTCTCATCATCCGAGATCTCGTGTTTATTTTTTTAAGTCAATTCCTATGCCTGTTGATTTTAAGGCAAACTCTTGAAAAAACTTGCTGCTGAAGGTTTTTTCCTGTCTAACAATGTGTGTGATTCTTTCCAGTTAGACTTCTTTACCCATCACAGCCCTCTGACTAAAGTGACAAATGAAATACAAATAAACTGAAGTTAACCATACCTTACCTTACCTTACCGCAAACTTTAAAGGATTTGAATGTTTGGTAGAGCTTGATACTGCTATCTTGAGGACAGGAGGTACTTTGCTGAAGTCTAATGCAAAGTCCTAATACTTAGTTTTTTCACCGTCACATATTAGCTGGATTGAAGCGTAAAGCTTATTAGCACCCTATCATTATCATAAACAGTGTTGGTGGTGCACTGTTCCCCTTTCTCAGACACAGGATGGTGGACCAGAATCTACTTGAAGTTACATTACAGTCATACTCCATGGCCTCACAATTTTCCTTAAATCTTTTTTTTGTTTTAGAAACAATGCACAAAAAAACTCCTTGTACAAATTGTGTGCTGGGTTTAATAATTCTATACAAATATGAAGACTTCAAATTAATTTGTCAGTTAATTTGAAAAGTCAATTCAGTCAAAAATGTTATTTTCTTCAAATATACTTGATTGATTGTTGTTGTTGATTTTAGAGCAGAAAACCGACTAAATCCTTTGCCAACTCTCTGAGGACACCAGACAGTCATTTTTGCAAAGAATACTCTGGGGCAGTGCTGCTCAAAAAGACTTGCTACAGGCATGGAGAGGAAATCTAATTTACTGTGCTCCATTTTTAAAACCCGTGATTTTCTAAATAAAGGACTCTATCAACAACTGAGCTGTGTTCTGCATAGCCGCTTTATTTTTGGGTTTTTTTATTTATTTTTTTCCCTTGTCCTGTTCAGCATCATGGCTAGTAGAATGAGTTTCTGGCTGCCATAGTTGTGCTTAACAGATTTGCTTTTCCAAGTGAGGCTTTATAGAGCCTTCCTTTATTCCTATACCTTGATCATTTATTGATTATTAAGGTGTTATATACATTGTAAAGCTAAACAGGACTGAGGGGTGGGGGATGCACAGAGTGAAAGGGAACATATACATATAAAAATATTCAAATAGAAACAAGTAAACAAACAAACAATAACAAAAAAAAACAATGAACCAAAAAACTAGCTGCTACTAGATCGCTCCTGAAGCATCCTTGGAACACTGCGAAATGGCAATGAATCATACCTGTGGAGATATAATTAGCAGAAAGCAGAGCAAAGACAGCAATGTATGTGGAAAATAACACATAAATAAATATGAGGCAAACTTGGTGTTATTAATAAACAGATCGGCACAGTTAAAGTGTTGTGATCTCTATAGTGTGTGATTGTGCATGAGCATGCAGAAATTGTGATGCAGGTATTACATGAATTATGCTCAGGGGTACAGAGGGCCACTGCCACCCCCCTTCCAGAACCAAGAGCGAGCATAGGAAGCACAAGGTCCAGGACACTGGGGCCACGCAAAAGCACAGAGATCAGACAGCTCACCGCAGGGACACCACGCACCCACCCAGAGGACCGCAGAGGGGGTCCGGGGTAGAGCCCCCAGGGTACCAGGAGCAGCACCCTACCCGTCCCGCTAGGCCCCGGCCGCCCAGGCACGGGCCAGGGCCGGGGCCCAGGGGCCAAACGCCCGAGCGCCCCCAGCACCCAGCAGAGAGCCCGCCCGACACCCGAGAGAGATAGGTGACCCCAGACAGCCAGCCGGGCCGGATCAATACAAGCCCCCATGTCCCCTGCAGCAAGCAGTGAGGAAGGGTGAGGAGGGGGCAGGGCACGACCCCCCCACACGGGAATAGCATGGGGAGGAAGAGGACACCAAGTCACAGACCCAGCCTGCATAGCCGCTTTAGATGGACTGTTACAGAAGGTCGTGTATATACACTTAATGTACTATGACAAAATAATAATGACTGTAAAGACTATATATACACTCTCTAAATATAGATGTTAAGTAAGAAATCTACCAGCCAGAAGGACCCATGACATCATAAGGTTCATATGGAGACACATGACTGGTATGTGAACTAAATATAAAAAGTGGTCTAGAACAAACTTTGAGAAGTCACAAGTGGTGGTTATTGAAGGTATTAACTGATCCTCTTATGTAATTATCACATTGTTAATACTCAATGTTTTTAAGTTTAAATATTCGCAGTTACTGATTTGTTTCCTTTTTTTGAATGTTAAAGTAAAAAAAAGACTATTAGTCATGGTATCTTTAAGCTTTCTGACCCACATACGCAGGAAACTCTCAGAAGTAGAATAATCAGATAAGTGGGTTTTTTGAACAGAAATATGAATAATAATCTTGAAAGTGGAAATGGCAGGATTGGGAAACGGCGTGGGAAACCGGGAGCTCTAATGGATGACAACAGGAGAGATGAACAACAATAATGGATGAGTATTTATCTTGAAGGTGTAAATCTTACTTAAAGTGGAGATGAAGACTGCCAGAAAGAAGTAAATGGGATGAGGCTTTACTCTCAAGTTGTTGAAGGGTGAGGTTGTCCATGGGGTTACTGATGATGTTCTGGCAGACAGAGTTGAACGAGTGAGGAGCAGTGACCAGAGTTGCAGTTAAAATCCAGAACTACGATTTAACGAGGAGATCACTTGGAAACAATGAGGGAATTATTTATAGAGGCGCTCAGGTATTACGTTACCAATTGTAACAAACACTCAAAACGAAGTGTTACTGGTCCACCACTCCTTTTAGGCCAGCTCCAGGGCATGGGGATGGGAACACCTGTGCCGGAAGCACAGGTGTAACGAGGCGCTCCTGCCCGAAGCAAGCTCTGGCGACGGTAGGGTAGGGTAAAAAAGAAAAAGAAACTGTCATGGTCTGTGTTTTGGTTCTGCTCAGTTTGTTGTTGTTATCATGTCTTATTTATTATTATTATCATTAGTAGTAGTAGTAGTAGTATTTTTGGTTGTTGTTATCTTTAGGTTTTTTTCTATTTTGGTTTAGTCTTCGTTTTTGTAATTTTCTTTGTATTCTAGTTGCCCCTGCTCTGTCTCTCTTCCTCTCTGTGTTTGTCTTCAGTTCCTTCATCATCATTCATTCACGTCCCTACTCATCTAATCATCTTCTCAACTGCTCCACCTCTCGCTCCTCAGCATATAAGCATCACTCATTCCTTCATTCACCGCTGGATCGTCTGGTTACCTTACCGTCTCTCAGCTCCATCTCCTGCCAGTTCCTCACCATCTCCCAGTAAGCCTTTCCCTCTCTTGCTCGCTGGTTCTCTGTGTTAGTTCTCTCTCTCTCCTCTATCATTCTCCTCTGTTCTCTATGTTCGGTTCATTATTCCTTCTGCTCAATAAAATTCATTTTCATCACGCAAATTCACCTCTGCTCGCGTCGTTATCCCAAACGTTGACAAAAACCTAGCAGGACTAACATTGAAATTGACAATTCCTGTGTATTCTTTTTCCCTACCAGCTTTCTTGGAGGATAACCATCCCCTGTGATATCTGCCTCTCTCTTTCTTACCACAAACCCAGAACAGTGTGACATGTTAGCACTTTACAGTAAGATGTCACTTATCTGAAATGGTTTTGTTTTAGGCTCTAATTCCACAACAGGAAAACAACTCAGGTGTGGTATGTTATTGTTAACAATGAATAATGTAATTTGCTTCAGGAAGTCGTCAGATCAGGAACGGAGGAACCAACGGTGTGAGGGACAGGAAGTGCTGCAGGGAAAGGGACAAGTGAGTTGAAATCCAGGTAAACGGGGAACCATGAAGATAAAGGAATTGATCTTACTTGTCTGAAGATGGTTTAGCGCCACGGAGAGATGATGGTATCCAGAGGCAATGGATTGTGGGAATATTTTTGTCCCGGCGTAAATCAAGTGACCGTCGGTGACACTGAGGTGGCTGCAGTGGAAAAGTTTAGTGCGAACAGGCAGCACTGTTAATCACTAAGAGGTTTTTGGAGTAGCGACAGAGTGGCTGTAGTCTCATACTGAATCCTTTTCTGATTAAGTTTTGGTTGTGGTGGATGTCTTGAGAAGTCCTCTGGAGCAAGTGGTGAAAATATGAGAAGAAATTACTAGGGACAACGAGGAACAGGTAAAGCAACAAAAGATAAACATGGCAAGAACACTAGAAGCTCTGAGAAGGCTTGGGATACCCATGCAGCAGTAATGACCAGGTTTGGAATGAGATGCAGACCAGATCCTCATATACTCTACAGCCCCATCAAGAAATTGGCAGCACCAGTGGAACTATGGAGTAAGATCTCACGCTGTCTTTTCCGTGAGTGATGCTTGGCTCGACCAATGGGATGTACGTATTCTGGATTGTCTCGAGTGTGTGAATATGTTGCCAGCTCATTGGTCACAATGCAGGACAGGGTCTGGGAACAGGTTTACTGCAAATCTTCTGTTTAACGTACCCTTTCATTCATCTTCCATTAGCCTGTTAGTCACGATTTTTTGAATCTAAATGTTTAATTTACAAATTAAAATATTCATTTATTTGAAAACGTTTCAGTTTGTTTTTCAGGTTGTCCGCTGTGGGTCGCCTGAGCCACTCTGCTGAGCTCCTTCTCCACCAGCTCACCTGTCCAGGTGCAGCGAGTTGAAGCTATCAGCTAAGCAGTATAAGAGGAGCGGTGGATCAGCTACTCGTCGCCTGAGTTATAGTTGCTTCCGGTAACCTCTTGCTGTCAGTGCCAACCTCTAGTGACAATTCTCTAGTGCTTATTTACTAATTCTCTAGTTTAATGTTCAGAGTTTCAAGTTCTCTAGTTTTTGTTGCTTCAGTTTTCTAGTCTCTAGCGCTTTAGTTCTCCAGTTGTTATTTTGATACTTTATTTTTCCCTTTTTGTGTCGCTCACCATCTCCTGTGCCACACCCAGGTTTCAACCATCTCAGTGCTCATACCTTCTCAAGATTCCCACCGGTCATAACAGTCCTCTGGGTCAGCTCGGTCTGCTCGCTCCAGCAACTCCCATCTGCTGTGCTCACCCCCTGGACAACCTTCCACCTGGATCAGCTAAAGGACTCATCACTCACTCCTCCTGGCGTCAACCATCCATCCCAAGAAGTAAGACCATTCCATATTTCTTGACGTTCCTCTCGCATCACCTCACCTGCTGTGCTTGCCTCTCAGTGGTCTCCGGTCTCCCACATCGTCCCCGCCATCCGCAGAGTTTCTCAGCTGAACAGTTCCGTATCTGCAGGCTTTGGTTCACCCTCCGTTGTCTGCTGTTTCTGCTGCCGATCATCTCTGGTTCCCCGCAGTGCCCACCGTCTCAGTTCCCGGATCCATATACACACACCTTTAAAAAAAAACTCATATTATTGGACTCCTGAGAGTCCTCTGATTTATGTGGGTCCGACGCTTAAACATCATGACAGTGTGCTGTAAATTTAATCCACACATTAGAACATTTCATTCAGGGCTCAAATTACTCAACAGGCACATTTTGAGAAAGGGCTGTTTGTGAAGACACAGTCAGAACTAGTGTGACTGAGGGGTGATGCCGTTTCAACCCTTTTTCTACATTACCCAGACCCACGAGGAGGAAGAATCCTACTGTGAGAATTCCAGCAGAACTTACCCTGCATGTTGATCCACTAACTAGTGATCACACATATTCTTCTAAAGTAAACGTGGATACGAATC
This sequence comes from Orestias chungarensis, assembly GCA_032876305.1. Taxonomy (NCBI): domain Eukaryota; kingdom Metazoa; phylum Chordata; class Actinopteri; order Cyprinodontiformes; family Cyprinodontidae; genus Orestias; species Orestias chungarensis. The sequence continues at coordinate 394,729 of JAVLVB010000453.1, read as the reverse complement.
GTGTTAAATAAGACATTTAGAACTTTCTACTTAATATTAATGCTAACAGTGCCTTTGTAATTTCAGAGGGGGAAGGTAGAAACAGAAATAAGGCAAGTAAGATGATGGACAGGCAATGCAAACAGGAAAATTGCGTAATAAAAACAGAGGGGGAATTAGAAAAACAAAAAAAAATAAAATAAAGAGGATAGATGGAGAACTCTACAGACAAAGGAAAATTAATGCAGTAACAGTTAATGCTGAAGCAGGTCTGGTCAATCTTTCATGGAGCTCCCAAATGCCATCAATAATCTGCAGAGAGAAGCAAATCTGTAAGAAGGCATGATTCCTTCATGTCATGATGTACAAAGGCTGAGATTTGGCATGTGTTGTACTCGTACAGTCGTAACTTAATTTCAGACAAAAATGTTGCAATGATTACATTTGGTCCATGACAAACTAATGACTGATAACTTTGATTGGATTTTTATCTTGACAGCATCCCCATCAACCAATCAGCAATAGCACTCAACTATTCTACTTACTAGCTCTACCACACAATCAATAACAAAACTGGCCAGCTCCACAAAAGTCACAATTTCTCAGCTCAGCCCTCACCAGTCTAACATAAAGATCAACATAACTTGTCAAATAATAATAATAATAATAGTAATAATAAAAAAACTCCTCCTAACAAAAACGTTTAATGAGGAAGTCCCAATTTGTGCGGCTTTAAGGAACAATCTATAACTTGAACTAAATTAGGCGCGTCAGTATCGCAGCAAAAGGCTAAATATTTTCATGCGGAGCTAGTTCAGTAGCTGGAACTACCATAAAAATTTGAAAATGATCAAAATTCACAATGTAAGCTGTGATGGAAATGATAAAGTGCTGAATTACACGGGCCGGTTTTAAATTAAATTTACTAAAACTGGCAATATAAAATATTACTGCAAAACTGTGAACAGAACAGCCAGCTAATGGTTTACAATAACAAAAAAAGTTGTACTTTTATCAACTTACCGTAGAAAACACTTCCAAAACCCGAAGAATGCACTACGTCCAATGCTGGAACTGCTGTTGTTTGGATCTATTAGCAGCTCCACATGACTTCCGCATTTCATTCTTTCTATGGAAGTCAATGTGAGTGTCCGAACTCTCCATCTCTCTATCTCTGGCGATGTGAATAGCTATAGGAAGGGGAAGGATATTCTTTTAATCAGTTGTTTGAGTTCTCTACAGTGTGGTGAACTAAATATTTCGTAGAATAGCCAAGGGATAATAGAGATAATGAATACCTGAATTATTTATCTGATAATCTGTTTGCTGCTGCCGGCTGCTGAGAAGCAACAATGAGGGACACCTGGTCAGAGCAATTTTGGCACGATGTAATCTGTCAAAGATTTTTTTTTTCTGTGTTTAAGTTCAAATGAAATAGAAATTGAAGCTGAGGTGCTTATGATTGGTTTAGTTACATACACCTTTACATACACTTTATTTAGTTACGAACATAGGTCAAACACAGGAATGAATAGTAATGGAGCATGTGTAAACATGAAACCAGAGCCAAGCATGAGCAGTTGTCAGGGTTGACTGTTTTCCAGAACAGGTATTGAGCATGAGCCAGCATGTTTAAGATTTGAATGCACACATGACAAATTGTTGTTTGTTCATACCTGCTCCGGGTGGTCAGCTGGCCAGGAATATAACACGATAATTTTCAGCAGGGCAATATGAAAAGAATACACTGGAAGTACAGTTTTTAAGCAAAACTTTGTGAAACTTGAGGATGTTTAACCATCTAACTCAAAAAGGTGCAGGTGTCACAAACACCCACATCCCCCATCAATATGACAGCCATACTTTCCAGCCAACTTGTGATAAAGTTGCACTTACCTGATACATGCAAGACAAATTAGTCAGCAGAGGTTATTGCTGTTGTATGATTAGCATTGCTTAGGATGACAAAGACTACCTTCTTAGCAACAATAATTTTTGTTTGTAGCAGTGAGTATACGTACCAGATGTAAGGCAAGGCAAGGCAAGTTTATTTGTATAGAACATTTTCGTGTACAAGACAATTCAAAGTGCTTTACATAGAAAAAAAGAGCAGAAAATGAAACAATACAATCAGCTTTGAATTTAAATGAAATAAAATAAGAATAAAAATAAAATAAGAATAATAATAATAGTAATAATATTCTCAGTTGTTATATGCACAGTTAAATAAGGCTGTTTTCAGCCTGGATTTAAACAACAGCAGAGTTGAAACCTGTCTCACCTCTTCAGGAAGACTGTTCCAGATTTTAGGAGCATAAAACTGGAATGAAGCCTCCCCTTGTTTGGTCCTGACTCTGGGCATCAGCAGGAGGCCACTACCTGAGGTTCTCAGAGTCCTGGCTGGTTCATA
>JAVLVB010000453.1:360229-388316 GCA_032876305.1 Orestias chungarensis | reverse complement strand
TTTAGCTTCCCTTCATTGGCTCCCTGTCAAACTTAGAATAGATTTTAAGATTCTTCTTTTGACATATAAAGCCCTCACTAATAAAGCTCCATCGTATATCAGATATCTGATTACTCCTTATGTCCCTAACAGAGCACTTCGCTCTCAGACTGCAGGTTTACTGGTGGTTCCTAGAATCTCTAAAAGCACAATGGGAGGTGGATCATTTAGTTATCAGGCTCCTCTCCTGTGGAACCAGCTTCCAGCTTTAGTCCGTGAGGCAGACACCCTATCTAGTTTCAAATCTAGGCTAAAAACCTTCCTGTTTGATAAAGTTTATAGTTAGGAAGAGGTAGAGAAGACAGCCTAATCCGGTTGGGGGAGGAACTCAGTCTTGACAGACGGTTCTCCTTTGCTCTACCTTCTTCATGTCTCACTCTATAGGGTTAAGTTATTTAAGTTTTTCTATAGTTCTGCTGCTATAGGCTTAGACTGCTGCAGGACAATATGACCACTTCTCTCTCTGCTACTTTCTTCCTTTGTCCAGTCTGCTTAGTTACCGTTATTTCAACCTTGTTAACCTTTTGTTTTTGTCGTAGTGTTCTTCTCTCCATAGTAACCACACCTGGGCTGGATTTCTGTTAGCTGAGGCAGCTTCTTGGATGAGAACATGGGCTGAGATGCTTCCAGTGACGTTCTACAACTGCTGCTATAAAGTCTTTTATTTCAGTATCCTGTGCTTCTAATTTATCTTTCTGTCTTTTCTAGCCCCCAGTCGGTCGTGGCAGATGGCTGCTTGTACTGAGCCTGGTCCTGCTGGAGGTTTCTTCCTGTTAAAGGGGAGTTTTTCCTCTCCACTGTCGCTACATGCATGCTCAGTATGAGGGATTGCTGTAAAGTCAACAACAACACAAGCCATTGTTTCTGTCTGCTGATTCCAGAGGAGTGAATGCTGCAAGTCAATGACTCCAGGAATCTGCTGGGGTTCCTTAGATTGGAAACTTTTTCAAATTGATTTGTTTATGATGCATCTTTAATTTTAATTGATTTTCTGTGAAGTGCCTTGAGACGACACCTGTTGTAAATTGGCGCTATATAAATACAAGAAAATCTATTAAAATCAAAGATACAACAAGTTGGTTTAAATCGCTTTTCACTCACGTAAACGACTGCCAGGACAACTTTGTTTGATATTAAAACGTATAAGTATAAAAAAAAAAAACTTCAACTACATTTTTGTACTTTAAGCCTTTAAACATGTTACATCAATTTTAGTTGGATAAACTAAACTGTTTAACATTTGTCAATAGAAACAAACATTATGTGTAGGTTGTTGTAAGGCCTTTAAAGCTCAAGGTTCTACATGTGTCAACAGGTCACAGAGTAAAATGGCTAAATCTGGGGGATCTATTTTCATATGTAGAAGCTCACTGCCGCCATCTAGAGAACAGGAGAGTTTTATACATATAAAAAGCGAACCATAAATGGTAGAAAATCCCATTTTAACAGAACAGGAGAACATATGTTGAGTGTCCAGTTGATATATTCACAGATAAATGGTTCTAAAAAATGTATGACTGTTAAATTAAGTTTTTTTAAAAAGCAAACAAAGGTGAAACAAAAAATCGACACTTCCTGTTTTTGGCTTTAAAGAAAATCAACCCTTCTTCAGGACCTGCGTACTTCATACAGCAGAAACTGAAAGAGGAATCGCATTTCCCTTTAACATCATCCATCAGTTTCACTTCCGCGCGCGCCTGAATCTGATATCACGCGCGCGCGTCTGAACATGAGAGAAGCCGCGACGACGGTCCAGGCGCGTGAGAGGAGCGAGCCCGGAGGACATTCTTCCACTTCAGCAAGCGTATCAACGCAGACCGCTGCAGGCTTGGCTTAACGACCACAGGTCAGTCAGAGCACAGCGACCCCGGACGCCGCGGGAGAAAGAGTCATTTAAAGGTACTTAGTTTCCATGTCGGGCTGTGTGCCAGCTAAGGTCGGACACAGAAGGGCTGGGTGTGAAAACAGGTTAAACTGCACGTCACCTATAACATAACACAGAAAGAACGGTTAAGGTGTAGCTTTACCTCATGTGACAGTAAAGTTCATATCTTGTGTTTCTGCTGCAACATTGGGAGCAGACTAACATCATTTCAACCCTTTGTACGTCCTCTGCGGTGTGGACAGTAAAAGGTGCCTTGACTGAAGCTCTGGAGGTACTGTTAGCTGGGGAGTTCAGCTTTGAACTGATGCGCTGAATAAACAAGGGAAGGATCCTGTTCCCTTCACTCTCACACCTGTTAAGGGTTTGTGAAATGGGCTTCTGCCTACAGGGCTTCTTACTTCTAAATGTCTACTTCTTGTCTGAACTGGAACACAAAGAAACCAAAATCTTCTTGAAGGGGCAAAAGGGTTTTCCCCCTGATGTTGAGCAACAAACTGGAAACTCTCCAAACAATCTGGTTCTGTAGTACTACAGTATTACAGTTCTATAATACTATACTACAGGAGTACTATAATACTAATGTACGATGGTACTTTAGTGTTACAGTACTAATATACTATAGTACTATAAAGCATGGTAAGGCTTTGTTAGTTGGAAAATTGATTATTTAAATTTGTTGTACGCATTTGGAGAAAATGTGAATATACATTTGTCTAAAAGTAGATATGTATTAATCCTCTCTGTGAGTGAAGTGCCCTGAGATGACCACTTGTGAACTGGTGACATACAAATATTGTTCGTAATGCAGCAATGTGAAAATGTGGAATGCTACCGATATTAATGTTGCAGTCATGGCTGAGTAATATTTACCAATATTATTTCCCCATTTATTCAGCAACACACACAAAAATCTATAAATTTCACTATTTAAATTGCCTCTGCTCACGTTCAATACCCATAATCCTGATATCTATAGCATTATAACGGTCATGTGACCAGTGAAATATCTTGTGTTCAACCCTCTCACCTGCAGGAACACACACAGCAACAGGTTAGAAATAAATGTCTGGCGTGTTTCACTGATCGGTCTGATACCAAGATTTTTGAGACATAACTAATATGGAAAGATACGGATAATGCTGATATATCCGTGCATCCCTATTAATAACGGTTGTGTCTTACAGGGTTGCACAAAAAAAAAGTTGTGAATATATCATCAATATGGACAGTATTCATAAAGCAAAGGACTGTTTGGAGTGCAACAAATGTTGGATGATGTTATTTCTGAATTTTGAAGTTGTATTTTTTATGCTGATCCAATATTAAGTCCGGGGTACTGGGCTCAAAAGGTCACACCAGATACTAATGACATTTCCAAAAATGCTTTAGGTCACATAGATCAGAAAAAACGCATAATAATGAATTAGAAATAATAAAAACAAGAATATGTTGCATTTCTTCCATCCGCTGCATGCTGATGAGTACCAGATGCAAAATGTTACTATCAAATTCACCCAAAAAACGTTTTTGGAAGTGCTATGCGGGCCAAACTGGGAGGGACAGGAAGTAATTAATCACTCCAGTGGATTGTGATGTGCAGTTATGGTGAAAGTATTTCCTTGAGTAACCTCACTAGTCTCTGATGTTTTCCTTTTCCTGTTTGTTCCCACCGCGTTTGTTTGGCTCTTGTTTTGTCTCAATTAAGAAAAAGCAGTGATTTAATTGCCTGGTATGCTGTGAAGGATCTTTCAGGGTCACGTTTAAACGTTTTATGACACCATCAAACTGCTTTTGTATAAAACAGATAACCGGCTATTATTAAATATGCTGTAATGTTAAAGCATTAATTTTAGATTAATTAAACTCATAAAAATAAATATTAATTGTGAGATAATAAGATAATAATTCTGCCAGTTATATATTTCTAGTCCACAATTCTCCTCCTTTTTATTCCTAAATCAAACCCCAGAAGAATTACTTCTGAAATTCATACTTAATACATATTTCCACAGGATTATGCATGTCTGTTGTGACTGCCATCATTTTGAAATAACATTTTTCTGACATGTCACTTAAACTGGAATGTGCACACCTTCTTGTTGGACATAGTTCAGATGACACTAAGTGGTAGTGGATTTATAGATACATGTGTTTATGTTTATTATGTTTAAACTTATTTGTGTCGGGACTTTTCATCTGCAGACGTCGACCCATGGCAACCTGCAAAGACGCTCCTCTGAGGTTCACTCAAACTTGTGGCAATTCCTTTTATTTTGAAGGTAGGCGATCACATACTTTTCTTAATTGTAAATCTGTTGGTTTGTTGTTTATTTTCTTGAGTACAGCATAGTTTTGGTTTGGTACTTTGTTCACTCTTTTTTTTTATCGTGTGCACAGCTACTGAATGTGTCTCCAATGATGCTTCACCTGAAACAGGTAGTTCATACATTGGTTTTTATTTGTATTTTTGGACATTTAGGAAATTAATGAAGAAGCAGTAATGGTTTTCACATGTTGTCTTACAAATGCAGAGCTCTGTTCAGATGCTTTTAAAATAGGGAATATTCCTACTTCCAACTGGATTCAAACCAAGGACCAAAAGTACCTGGTTTTAAACACTTCTGTGAAACTTAAATTTGAGGACAAAACTACACATGAGCGGGAAGATCCAGGTAAGAGACCACACAGCTCCTTTTATCTATGCACTGGTAATGATTTTCAGACCACTGGGGCTTAAGTAGGCAGGAATCTTTCCTTTGTGAAGCATTCCCCGGTTTATCATATTTAAAATAAATATTAAAAACTCTTCCTCATTTTTTTTCTTCGTGTTGTATTCTATTGTCAGTAGTATATAACTTTAATTCAGTTATCAATTGATCTAAATATCTTGGAAAATGTTGGGCTATATTTTTCTAAGGTGCATGAATATTAGAAATGCAGCAACATATAGTTTCCATGACAAATACTGACAAATCTGAATGAAGTTTCCCTTTTTTTTAAGGAAAACATTTATAAACCAAAGAGCTATTTAAGCTTTTGGTCTGGCTAAACAAGATTAATTTAAAGCAACAAACGCAACACATCTACATATATTTTTAACAGTACCTAGTATACCCCTGGATTACGTTGAAGGCAGGGAGAATACCCGACTTCAAAGTGTGATTTATAGCACCAATAGAAACATGCAGAAATCTGCTTTAGCATCTTCTATCCAACGTTTGATTGCGCAACTTCTTATAGAGTTTTGTGTTTTGATTTTTCAGGAACGTACGAATAGTTTTTTTAGGTGAAATTAAAAAATGTAAAAAAAGGCCTAAACTAAAAGAGATAAAAATAATTTAATTCTGACCTTTGAATCCTGTTGCAGTGTTTTAGACAGCATTTTGTCTTTAGCATTTTGTACGGTCTGGGAAGCTTGGCGCACAGGCTGTGGTGAAGTTGTGGGTGAAAGTCATTTCTGTATCTGTAATGAACTGTGTGTAGCTGAAATACAGTCAGAAGGAAACTTGAGGACTTAGGTGATGTGGCAATACTTTGACCTGCAGACATTAAAATGTGTATTTTTAGCTTTGTTTAGACTCAATATCATATAAAGTGACACATGTCCACAGTTTTATAAAAACATTTGCATGTACTGAAGCTTCACATTGGTTTCCATCCGTGATATCCCGAAAGTAAATGTATAATACAAATAATATATACAAATATATAGATATTACACAATAAAGATCACTATCATTTCTATATTACTCAAAAGGAGGAACTGGGTCACAATAAAGAACAGTTTTCATCTCCATCTATCTTTACCTCAGGATCTTCCTTGGGTCCCTTACTCTTCTAAAAATATTAGAATATACTGATCTGGAAACACGACCAGAATTGAGGCTTAACAGAAAAATAAGCCTGTATTAGGGTAGGCTGATAGTATTTTGATGCAAAAGAAATTAGAGATATAAAAAAAGAGGACGCTTTGCCTGGCCTCTAGATACAAATCAGACAGGCTTCTCAAAGATGAATCAACTTGCTTTATTTCTGTGTCCGTTAGCCGGCGGCAATTTGCAGCAGGATTTCCAGTGAGAGACAATATTTAGGTAGTGTAAGGTGGAAATGGCACCAGGTTTATTATATGCAACACCACATACAGCATCAATCTCTCTAAACAGACACAATTACAGCATTAAATAGGCACATCTGATAAGAGGACTAAACAATTCTAAATAATGTTTACCAATTCACAACTTCCACCTAAAACATATGTTTTTTCAAATACATACAAACATCTTTTCTTATACTTTTTTTGAATATTATATATTTTTATATCCACACCAAAGTAACATAAAACTGTCATAGGAAGGTAAATATGACTCGAGCAGAGGTGGATTTGCATGAAGAAATTCAGATTTATTGTAAGGATAAAAATGGAACTGAACATAAACAGAGACTCAGTAAATACGGAACAGAGGTATAAACAACAAACCAAGGAATGACGCTGGACCGGAAACTCGAGCGTAAACAACTGGACAACCGAAGAGGAACGCGGGAACTAAGAATTGTGAAAAGAACAAAAAATAGAAAATAAACTAGAAGATTAACACAGGATGGGAAAATAAACGAACAAACTAATAACGAGAAACACGAGGGGAACCAGAGGTAACGAAGGAGCAAAACTACTGAGGAATTGTACTATAAAAATTATAAACAAAGAAGGACGCGAGGAAAACTGAAGACAACACAGAAAGAAAAAAAAAAAGGAAATAACTAAAATGGGAAATGGAGGAGAATGATGTAGGACAGAGAACCAGCACAGAGAACCAACAAGCAGGGGAAGCCTTAATGGGAGACAGTGAGGACTGGCAGGAGGAGCTCAGACGTGACGAGGTGAGGCAAGGTAAGTAGAGGATCCAGCGGTGAATAAGGGAATCAATAAGGCTTAAATACTTAGGAGCAGGAGGTGGAGCAGTGGAGAAGATAACCAGATGATTAGGAACAGATGTGAGTGATAATGAGGGACTAAAGACGAGGGAAAACACACAGAGAGGGAGAGAGCAGGGGAACTGGAGGGGAAAAGGAAATAACACTAACACTAATACAACTGATAATACTACTGCTAATACTCATAATAATAATAATAATCACAACAACAACAACAGACAACACTAACCAATAACACAGAAAACCTCTAACTCAGAAAAACAACGAAGGACAACCGGAATCATGACAAAAACACCACAAAACTATGTACATAGCGAAAGTTACTACTGTAACTACGGTTCGATGAATCTATATAGTCACATGGCACTCGGCATTCAATCCCTCAACCTTCTCGCGGGAGCAAGGAAACTGAGGGACCAAGCACTCTGGCGGACATCCGGGATTCATTGAACTGTAGTTACAGTAGTAACTTTCGTTCTATTTCATCCCTACTGACCGCCAGAGGCGGTGCTTCAAGCACTGGATGACTTATGTCAACAAGGTCATGAGGAATTGGCAACATCCAAGGGATAACCACCACATTACCCACCCTAATGTGATGTAGAGGAATGCTGCTCCAGAACTCCTTGAAGGGGATGGGTTACAGCCATAATCACCCTGTAAAACAGAGTAAAGGTACTAGGTGATTTCCAGGAGGCCGCACGGCATAAAACGTCCAACGGCACCCCAGTCATGGCAGCAAACAAGATCGACATGCCCCTCGCAGAGTGGCAGTCCTACCTGCAGTGGCCAGTCCTGCAAGGCATAAGCTTTGGACATCAAATCCACAACCCAGTGTACAAGTCGCTGCTTAGAAAGTGCCTGACCTTTCCGTAAGCCAGCGTAGCAAATAAAAAGGCTATTCGTCTTTCGGAAGGATGTCGTGGCATTGATATACGCCTCAAGGGCACGAACAGGGCACAGGGGTTAAGAGGAGCAACAGGTGTCAAACCGGGAAAGGTGGCCGGGTACTGCCGGCTGCAAGTGACATCTTAGGAATAAATGCTACATCAGGCCACAGTTTAACACCTGAGCCATCAGGATTTCACTGGCAGCAGGGCTTGGCTATTGAGAGACCCTGCAATTCTCCCACACGCTTTGCGAAAAACCATTGCCAAAAGGAAAGCCGTCTTCATTGAGAGCCATTTGAGGTCCGCAGATGCCAAGGGCTCAAATGGGAGGGACCGAAGAGCCTCAAGCACCAGAGAAAGGTCCCAAACCGGTGCTACAGGGCGGTTAGGTGGGTGCAAACGGAGCTCCTCTCAAAAAACAGTACAATGTCATGGCCCACCGATCAACCATTCAGTCCGACATGCCAACAAGAAATTGCAGCCACATACACTTTTGAAGTAGATGGAGACCGCCCCTGATCCAGTAAAGCCTGCAGGAAGGTCAGTATGTCAGGGACTGAACACTGCACCTGGTCCCGCCCTTTATCATGGCACCAGGTCGCAAAGGCCGCCCATTTGTTAGTATAGACAGCACGTGTGGATGGCGCCCATGCACTTGCAAATGTATGCCCTACCGACCCAGTGTATCTGGAAAAAGTGGACCCCGGCCTTGCAGGGGCCAAACCCAGAGCTGGAACCGGTCTGGGTTGGGGTGAAGGATCCGACCCCCCATGATGGGAAAAAAGATCTCTCCTGGAGGGGAGACACAGTGCGGAGCCGGAGCTGAGCTTGCGCAGTAGAGGAAACCATGTCCTCGCTGGCAAGAAGGGTGCCACCAGAAGAACCCTGTGCCCCTCTTCACGAACCCTCAGGATGGACTGGAAAGACAGGGGACCAACCCTGTCGTCCATGATTCGCAGGAACTCCATGTCCTGAGGGTCCGAGTTTGTGATCGTCTGAGGTGCGATTGAAGATTTCTTGACCCAGACTCTCACCGTTGAGAGGTGTCATGGAGTTGTATGCTTCCATAGCATAATCCCAGTATAAAAGAAAGAGCACGTGCTGCGCTTTTTTCAGATGATACCTTACAGGAGCGGACACTTGTTCTTGTTTCATGGGCATGTTGAGTATGCACCATTACAATTTGGGAGCCCAAATAGTTAGGGGCTATCCCACTGATAATGTTAAACATGTGAATCAGTTTTAACTGTTCAACCCTTAGCCTTACAGGCAGAAAATCCACTTTGTTAAAATCATTAAGAGTGATATGATACCTAGAAGGTTTACCTAATATAAAATGGATCATGTTGTTCTGCATAACCTGTATTTTATTTTAGATTTTCACTGTCAGGCCACTATACAATGCTGAACAGGCATAATCAAAATGGCACTGCACAAGCGCTGTCACCAGAAGTTTTTTTTAACTTAAAAACTAATTGCCTTGCGCTACAGTACAAAAATTTAAATTTGGAACCACTTTTATTTAATAGCTTCTCCGCAACTAAATGACCGGTCAACGTCTGGTCCAGAATTAAACCGAAGTATGTAACTATTAAGACAATAGTTACATACTTCGGTAAAGTGTTTGAATTTCATTGCCATTGCATATCACTTTTAATTCAGGTGCCTTTTTTATCTTGTGTTTGGTACCAAATAAAATGCATTCAGATTTCCCCACATGTAATTACAGTCTATTGTCCAGCAGCCACTGTCTTACATTACTCAACTCTTGTGTCTTGAATCTGAGAGATGTTTCTACCAGATACGAGTAGTGAGGAGTCATCAGCATAGAGAATTACTTTACATTTTACAGCTGCAGGCATATAACTTATATAAATAAGAAACAACAAAGGACCAAAAATTGAACAAGATATTTGCAAAGGTTCTGACAACACTCCATCATAATCACATATTTGATTTCTATTAGATAGGTATTATTTGAACCACAGTAATGATGCCTGGCCACAACCCATGCATTGCAACTTAGATAACTGGTCCACAGTGTCAAACGCTTTCTGCAAATCTAATAAAACCATGCCAGTATAATTTCCTTTTTCACTTTCTTGTCTAATGTAATCACATAGGTTAGTGAGGCAGGTTTCAGTGGAATATGCTGATCTTAAACCAGATTGGAGGTCATATAACAAGTTGTTCTGAGTTAAGTACCTCTTCATCTGATCAAAGACCACTCTTTCCAAAATTTTAGACATAGTTGATAGAATTGACACTGGTCTATAGTCTTCACATCTGTCCTACTATCATCTTCACATCTGTCCTAGTACCATGCCCCATTTCATTTAAATTGGAACTTTACCAAGTTGTATTGGCAGAGTAATTATATGTGCAATGGCGCCCCATGTAACATTAGCACTGTCTGGCTGGAATTTGAACCATGCCAACATCTCCCTTATCCTTTCTTTTGATACTGACCAAAGATCAAATGAATCAGGTGATACATCTTTGTAGATTGAGCTCAGAAATGATGCCCCATAATTCCCAGATCCTCTTGGTAGATGTGAAGCCAGCCTGGCGCAAACTGTAGTAAAAAATTCATTAAAATAATTTGATATAACCTTTTTTTTCAAAGCAAATTTCATTGTTAATATAAATTCCAGTGTTACTATTTGATTTTACAGCACCAGTGTCTTTCAGGATTTTCCACAGCTTCTTTGGTTGATGGATATTTTCTGAAACTGCTTCCGCATAGTAATCAGCTTTCGCTTTCTGAATATGATATCTTGCGTGGTTACAGTTAGGTACATATTTATCAAAATCATGCTGCAACTTAGTCTTGGAGAATTTGCTGTAATATTGATCTCTCTGTCTTATTAAATCAATTATTTCAGTCGTCATCCATTTAGCTCTCTTTTGTTTAACTGTCATTTCTCTCATTGGTGCAACCATGTCCAGAGCTGCTAAAAATCTCTCCTTAAACAAGGTCCATGCCTGATCAGGTTCCTTACAATCGAAAACTTTACTCCACTCTTGATCAGCAAGTTTGAGCTCAAAATCCTCCTTAGAATAATATCTTGTACAACTTATCTTTATGGAATGGTGAGATCCCGAACCTATTTTACCCTTAGATTTCTTACGAGTATAAAAAATGGCTTCCTGGTCACTGAGGCCAATTTTCAATATTTTTGTAGTGTCAGTAACCATAATCAGGTCAAAAATAGATTTAGTGTACATTTCAACTCTAGTTGGCTCAGTTATTAGTTACTGTAATCCAAACACCTTGCAAAAATGTAGAAACCTTTTAAGAAGTCCATTTCTAGTTGCCAGGAACAGATTTGTGTTAAAATCTCGTAAAAGGATGCATTCTTTCTCCAGCAACACATTGCTCTCAACACATACTGATTCCAAAAGATCATAAAAGTAATTTTGTTCTGGGGGTCTGTAACACACCCCACCAAAATTGGTTTTATTTTGGGATAGAAGATCCGCCGGCATGTTCTGTGGCCCGGGGATGTAGGCTGCTCTGAGGCTGGCAAAGCATGGAGCTGCCCAGCCGTTGAGTCAAGCACAACAGTTTCCTGGACTTGGTCCCCCATTGGTGGTTGATGTGAAAAACCACAGTGGTGTTGTCTGACCTCACCAGCACATGCTTCCCCCGCAAGCCTGGAAGAAAGCTCCAAAGAGCCAGAAGCACAGCCTGTAATTCCAGGACATTGATGTTTTCCCTGCTCTGCTGCTGGGACCATGTCCCCTGTGCCATTTGACCCCGCCAGATTTTACCCCAGCTCGTGGAGGATGCATCCGTAAACACAACTTCCCGATGACATGGGAGGGAACCGAGCGGGACCCCTGTCGTCATAAACAACCTCACCCTCCATTGGGACAGAGACTGAAGACACTGAGGCCCCACTCAAAGTCGTCTGAGACAATGAGTGTTCCTTGCGGAGTCTAGATTCAAGCCGTTCAACCACATCTGGAGGGGCCACAATGACAGGAGCCCCAGGGGCACTACAGCGGATGCAGCTGTAAGCATGCCCAGAAGTCTAAGATACAGCACAAAAGGCAGTGCCATACCGCACCTTATAGAAAAACTCAGCGCTAGCAGAAACGCTAAAGGTGAGTATAAATAAACAAACTGAAGACGAAGTCAGCGCGAGCAGAAACAACTTATAGAAAAACTCAGCGCTAGCAGAAACGCTACAAGTGAGTATAAATAAACAAACTGAAGACGAAGTCAGCGCGAGCAGAAACGCCACCGGTGAGTCACAGAGTCACAACGATTAATGCGGCAAATCAAAGCGAATAGTAAACTGCTGCCGAAAAAAACAACAACACTTACCAGTCGTCGCAGCGGCGACCGCTGATCTGAAAAAGGCGAAAAACTGCTTGTGCAGCCCCTGAAGGGTGAGACTTACCCGCAGCTCCGACCAAACAAGCAGCCATGAAAACAGTGGTACACACAGAAGCAACCAGCTTCATATGACCACGCGCCCGTACTCAACACACCTGCGCGCGTGAAGAACAAAGGTATTGAACGCCGAGTGTCATGTGACTATATAGAGTCACGTGGGTCCCCGGCAGGTCACAGGTGACCTGCTGGGGACCCACGTGTTGTTATTAGTTGTCATTAGTATGCGCAAGAAAGATCATTCAGTGCTTGAAGCACCGCCTCTAGCGGTCATTCGGGATGAAATAGAACTCCCCCGACCCTTTCCATGGTCTCTCCCGGAATTTATAAATTGTGTCTGGAGCTTTCAGGGAAGCATTTCTCCAAACACCCTGCAGAGGACACGGCAAAGACAGGTAAGTTGCTTCTTAGCACCACGACACTCTTACCGTACTGCACTCACACTTAAGATATACACAAACATTTGCTAAAGTTTCCAAACAGTTAACCTTCTTTGCTCTGAAAATTAATTCTCCTCACAGTCAACTAGTGATGGCAAAACAAGGCTTTCTGAAGCATTGAATCATTTTGAACCATTGTGTCATAAAGTGGTTCACTACCCAAAGCTTCATTCAGCTCTCTTGGTTGACATCTACTAACAGCAGACATCGTTGTACCAAATGAAGCCCTGCCAATGTGAAGCACTTCTTGTGTGTACAATAACACCAAAATAACACCTATCTATGTATGTGTGTTGCACATATGTGTTTTAGTACCAAATTAAAGATTCTGGGTAATCTATCCATAAAGAATAATTGTTAAAAAAACGATGTGGAATTCTTTGTGCTTTGTGTAATAAAGAGGGTGCTACTTCATGTGTTTTTATTCAAGAAAAATTGTTTTGGCACAGTGGAAAGTTTCAAACGGTTTCTTTTTTTTTAGATTACTTCTCCAACCTTGGAACATACCCTTTTACAGGGAACAGAGAACGCTGGTGTGACAAGGTACTGCTTGGCAAGGTGGTACAGGTTTGGATACAGAGTTTTGTGCTGTGCCCAATATTTCATTGGATCCTCTGCTTGGTCAAGAGGAGGAGCAGATAACCATTGCTGCACCTCGTTTTTCCCTTTTCTTGCATCTTCTGCGTCTGAAAAGCAAAGCACCTGGAGAACCAACACAACCTGTTATTACATTATTCCTCCTAGATCTTATGTTTTGGAGTCATTAAGAACGGCACATCGTATAATATGAAACCATGACTATAACACCAGGGCACTGTCTTTCCAATAAACACTTACCATACCATACCTTATTAGGGGGAAACAAACTCAAAATATTCCCACACTTGGGAACGGTTATTTGATGGTTGCTCCATGACAAACCAATCCAAAACTCTGAAAATGTAGTAACGAGCGCTGTCTAAATTGTCCATAGGTCAAGCGGTGACCCTGGATTCACCCCTGATAACAGTCAGGGAATATTAAATATTTGGGTATTGTTGTTTCTCCTAAATTTGCAGAATTAACTAGTCTTAACCACAAATCATTTTTAAAGAAAGCGGAAGATGATGTTGTTAGATGGGATTCTCTACTGTTGTGGATTTCTCTCTGGACCAAAGAGGGAAAGAACATTACTCAGTATAATAGAAATAGATGCATCTTTGTCTTTGTTAGTTTATTCAAAGGCATAAAGCGTTTGAAGTCTCTTTGTCTGAACGAGTCAGAGAGGCAAAGCCCTGGAAAGAATTTACAGACAGAATTTATACCAATATGTGGGTGTTATCTCAACTTCAAACAGTTTGGGAATATAGCCCCTAGACCCCTTCCCGGGTCAGAAATAACAAAATTATTTATGAGGGCGGCTTTCTACCATCCCCTTAGGATAAACACTTCAGGGAGTCTTAAAAATAAACTCTCCTGATAATGAATTTAGAGCCTCTAAATATCTAAATATGGCCTCTAAATCAAACACAGAAATCACAGTTGTGAGGAGTAAAAACAAGGTCAGAACATAAAATCATTTCCCCACAACATTCCTTTCTTCTGATTACAAGATAATCACACAACGAAGGACAATTCTACAAAGCCATCATCTAAGATTATAATCAAAGTAAAAACTAAGAAAAGCATATTCAGCAAATACATGTGTTATTTTCATGTTCTTTTTTATACTGTAGGACCTAATGTCCTTAGATTACAAGATAATCACATATAAATTTAAAAAATATATGCAAAATACTTTGAGATATAATGGTTACGAAAATGTGTAAAAAGTACACGAAAGGCATTTGTTTTTGCCGGACCTAGTGTCCCTATTTGGAGTAAAGCAATGGCTGAAATTCTAATAATGGAAAAATTTAAACACTACATATTACTTTACTGAACATGCTACAGTGTAAGCATTGTCAAGGGGAATAAGAACTAATAGTTGTTGGTTATCAAACGCATTCGGAATCAGAAAAACAATTGGTCCCAAACCCCGACCATCTTCCATACAGCTTCAAATTGATCTTAGCTGTGAGGTGGAATGTCCTTTCTCAACACAAACAGTTTTTCAAAGAAAACAAAACTGAAGAACAAATGTAAAAAAAATCCTGCTGCCTCTCCAGAGTGGCTTTCGCGCTTCAAGCTGCCCTGTTATTTTCCTGGTACAGGTGGGCGGTCATTGGAAGCCTCCTCTTGGTAGGGGGTTCGAAAGGCACTTTGCTCTGGGTAGCGTGGATTCAGGGATTCCTTCATCTGATATTGACGGCGGTGTTTGTCAACAGCAGGATCTGTAATAGACCTGTCCAATACTCGTTTCTCCAATGGCTAATTCTGGTACCTTGGATCAGCACCCACTGTCCCACTGGAACTAGTGTATGGTGTGATTTTTCGCGCTCCCAGCCAATCAAAGACTGGCCTTTTTCATCCAATCAAATAATTCCTTCCAAATATTACTTCGCTTCCATGGAAAAAGCCAATCACAACCACCAAATCGAAAAACTGGATAAAGTGAGATTGCTGTCAAAAAGGTGTATGCAAAACTCTTGACATTCGTATTTATATGTCAGTAAAGTTCTTGTACCCAAAACTCTGCTGAAATATTAGTGGGTCTGAGAGTTTGAATCAACTTTGAGTACTTGGAAGGAATTCTTTGATTGGATGAAAAAGGCCAGGCTTTGATTGGCTAGGAGCGCGGGCATATTTACATATAATGGAGAATTGCGAGCGCAAACACAGAGCCGAGCACAAGCAGAGGGAGCTGAGTGAGCGAGTAGTTTGTCAGAGTTGAGACAACGAAGTCGATCATCGAACTGCGGCCTACGGTGTCCTGGTGCCAAGAGTACATATGGATGAACAGAATAACTAGGGGAACCGGAGGACATGAAGGAAAATAGATCAGCACGGTGAGCAGGGAGAAGACGACAAGAGGCTCAGGAGGAAGACAGCTCAGGGGGAAACTCAGTTATGAAGGAACGCATGAGAGAACAGGGAACTTCAGAGGGAAATGAGACAAGGTAAGGTAATTCAATGACCCAGCAGGAAATGAATGGCATAACCAGGCAGAATTGTAAGAGGTGGAGCAATGGAGAAGATGAATGTGTAATTGAAACGGGTGCAACTGATGATGAAGGAAATTCGGGCTGCGGGAAACAGGCAGAGAGAGAGAGAGAGAAAGAATGAAGAGGAAACAGAAGGGAGTAGTGGACAAAAGAACAAAAAACTACCCAAAAGGCGGAGTCCACTGGGGCCATCTCGGCGAACGGCAGAATCCCCTGAGGCTGTCCTGAGGAATGGCAAAGTCCACGGAGTCCACAAGCGGCCGTATGAGTGGAGTATGAGTGGAGGTCAGGGCGGCGCCCACAAGGAACCGACCCCAAGACTCTCTCTAAAGGCTCTGGAACTGCGTTGCTCGGCGGAGGACCTCCTCCCGGCTTGCTCTGGGACCAGAGGCCTGTAGCCGGCTCCTCCTGGGACCGGAACAGGTAGCCGGCTCCTCCTGGGGTTGGAGCTCGGTATGTGATGCGGGCTGGGGAGTCTGAAACTCTGGGGCTAACTCAGGAGGCTCAAGCAAGGTGGCGGGATAAAGAAATGTCTGATTGTGAATCGAATCGCTCAGAAGGGGAAACTATTGGTGGAGAGATCTAATTTACGGCGAGTAACATGAGATAACTGTGAGTCTAGAAAGTGATGACAGAGGCGGGGAGTCTTGAGTGAGTCTTTCCTGTGGGAATTGTGTTATCTTTAGAGGCCGATTTGTTTCTATTACCTTCCTTAAATTTGAGATAAGCATTAAAAAACGATTTCTTACATGACTGAATCTTGCCTAAATATATGAAAATAATGAGTAAAATCTTCTTCAGTTAGGGAGTCAATAAATGAACGGTGCGTAGTCCGGACAGCAGGGGGCAATGGAGAAGGATCTGATGGCGAGTGACTGGAAACTGAAGGAAATGACTCAAAACTAGAAACTGAGCCGGAGCTCACTGGTTTCGTCACCGCTGGGACATTTAATCTTTTGGTGGGCCTTGGAGCCTTAATTCTGGCGGGGAGTTTTTACCATCTCATGTGGTTGCCCTCTACTTGAGATAGTGCCTTCTGTTTGCAAATGGGAATCCCTGCTCAAGTTTAAGCTTGCGCAGTGTGGGCTTTTTGTGTGAATTTTGCCTTGGGTGGCCCTTGGTGGAAGAAATATACTTTCTCTGCACAATAGTATACCTATAGACTCCCAAGACTCCTGGGGCTGATTAAATGGGTTTTAGCCATTTTTTTTTCTTTACAGGTAATGTTCAATTTAGACTTAATATCATTTGAAGTGAGCAATTATTTAATTAACATCCTATTTCTCAGGATACATAAATTTAGCCCAATATTGCAGTTTTCCTTTAAAACGGCTTTATATTGTGATGAAAATGATAAAATAGACATTTTTACCTACCTGCTTCTCTGCTTAATGAGCAAATACATGACTTTTGTTAGAGGTCCTCTGACCTTTCCCCCACCACACGCTGTCATCAGGCGCATGTACAGTACCAGTGTCTCTTCCTGGTGTTTTATAAACTTAGCACAAGAGACTACACTCAATTATTTGAAATATATATATATTTATATTAGTTGCTCTCATTGCTCTTTGAACCTGTGTTAATCATTAATTAATTAGTGCATTTTATTCTTTGTTCATTAATAATCCATATTGGTAGTTGTTAGTAGTTACTTATACAGTTTGTTGACTGGATGTTTTGGCTGTGAAGTTATTTAGATGAATAAATCTGTATAATTTTATAGAGCAGAGTGTGTGTGTTTTTTTTGTTCAGTCTGAACAGGTTTGGCTAATTATATCCTGTTATCAGGTTGTGTGGCATTTATTAACTATAAACTGTCATTTTTTATAACTATCTTAATTAATGTATTTATTATATTTATTAATATATTCATAAAGATAAACCCATTTATTAATAAACACCTACAATGATATATATAATCCTAACATCAACGACCACATTAATATAATATGCTGATATAGCTTGCATCCTTAGTTTTTAGCTTTTAGAAATGCTGACATAAAGCTTTGTTGTGGTCCACCTTTCCCTTCTCCATAATCAAAAAATCTGGCCTCATTGTCTTCAAAAGGCAACTTCATTGACATTTGGTAAGTCTGAATATTTTTATTAAATAAATAAATGTTGAAGACTTTCTATGTTCAGAACGAAATGAAAACAAACAATGCTGTTTGTATTATAAACTATCTTTTAATGCAAACTAAAAGAACAAACTATAATAAACACCATTAAAATTACTGAAAGTTATTCTGAAAAAAATAACCCACATAATTCCATTAAGTATTTGGGGGAACGTATCAATTACTTATAAGGTAAGATAAAAAATACACTTAGAATCAACCTTCAGTGTACAACACCCGTTTGCAGTTAAGGTTAAGAGTGAAAATATTTTAGTAGTAGCATAAAATTATGTATATTTATGGATGGCCATTAGATAAACACTTCTGAACTAATAGTTCCCACTTGGACTTTTTTTTTTTCTTCAGATTGCCAATTTTTCATCCAGACTTATAGGGACTCAAATCCTGAGCATAGTCAGCCAGTCATGCTCTACGCTTATAATGATGGCCAGAAAATGATGGTATCCTGCAAAAATGAAAAGGAGGTATCTCCAGAGCCCATTGTGAGTATAAGCCATCTCTTTCAGACCTTGTGTTTTATACAAGCCACTTTTTATATATCTGAAATGGGGACTGTGTTGATGTAAAATATCTCTTATTCAGCAATATAAAAAAAGTTGCCTAAATTGATGATTGTTTCCAATGGTTTTGTTGACTAAATGTCTTGCTTCTGCATCAAACGTCCTTACTGCTGAATTGTGCTATGTAAATAAATTTGAATTGACCAGTTTTCCAACCTCTCCCACTTCTAGGATCCTAATGGGCTTAATTTTATTGATACAACAGAACACAAGGCTTTGTTCAGGTGGAGATGCATCTCTAATGGCAAATACAAGTTTGAATCCACCATGTACACGGGTCACTTTCTGGCGTTTGAGCCCGTAGAGGGTTTTTCTTGTGTCTATAAACTCATACTGCGTGCTGAACCCAAGGACGAAGTGGACGAGTCACTGGTGATGGGTGTGACAAACTCCAAACTAAAATAATCTTTCTTGGAAATTGCCAGACTTGCAATCCACATCATTAGCTACACCTTGCTTGCTCCTGTGAATTTCAAAGTGGCTTGTTTTTTTTGTATAGATTCAACAAGGTATCAGAAGCAATGTTTTCACCTTAGAGCATTTACGTTTGTGCCAAAAACCACCTCAGATATTTGTAAAAACTTTATTGCAGGCTTTAGGATGTCTAATTTCCATCAAACTTTTCCAATACGATATTTCACAATGTGGATAAAAGTTAAGTTAATGAAAACACGACTTGACTCATTCCTGAGAGAATTCAGTCCATACTGACAAGACACTGTTTTAGTGGCAATACTACAATAGCTTTATAAAGTATTCATCCCCTTGGTTGCTTTAAATTCCTTTAACAATTATCTGGATTAATAAAAAAAATGTAGAACCACCTGAGTGATTGTTTGAAGAGTTTTAGTCAGGTTTCAGAACTCTAAGGCAGCTCGCCTTAAACTCAGTAATGATATTCTCATGGCTTAAGATAATGGACTTGTTGACTTTTGACTCAGTTGATCACAATATCCTCATAGAAAGGCTTGAACACACTGTAGGGATCAAGGGAACAGCACTAGTCTGGTTTATATTGTGTTTGTCTGATAGATCCCAGTTTGTTTATCTAAATGACTAATCATCTTCGCATTGTAGGATTACTTGCGGAGTACCACAGGGTTCCGTATTCAGCCCAATTCTATTTACTACACATATGCTCCCTATTAGTAAAATCATCAGACAGCATAGTCTTAATGTCCTCTGTTATGCTGATGATACACAACTGTATTTATCTATAAATCCTGATGAATCCAATCAGTTTGGTACTACCATGCTACAGGAAGCAGCGGCAGAAAGAACCGAAAGATTTTTATACAAAAGGGCTGGAGGGCTATGAAATGTCGCTAAATTTAGCAAGTTGCCAAATTGCTAACAGAGTGCACTTTCAGCTCAGTGGTACATAAAACTGTTTGTCGTCTTGACTTTTTTGCTTACATAACCTAACTTGAGCTTTATTACAGTGTTGTCATTTTTTTACTTTAGTACTCAGTATCGATCACACGTATTATTGTGCTACTTTTTACTGTTTTTAATGCATACGTTGATTTAGTCCAAAATTATGCTCAAGTTTTACTTACGTAACAAAAGGACCAGACTGTTCGAGTCGCTGGACTCAAACATATTTTTCTTATGCAAGTCCTGATCGTTGGCTACTTACTAGTAATATTCCATTGACTTTATTGCAGCATCCTTTAGTCTTTCTGTCCATCATATTTTAGTTGATATATATTCCTATTTATCCTCATTTGTTGACATATGACAAAACAAGTAAATACATGTAGCTGTTATGTTTTATATGCAGTTTTTTTACTTTTATTAAATAAAAAGAATATCAACAGACCAAAACAAAATGTGTACAATTGGTTTTACTGTATTCTGTCGAGAAAGAAAAGGCAGAGCTTTGTTTTCTTTATTGGCTTTCTGCAGCGATGGGACATTAAAGCTGCTGGACTATAAGCTCCAGTGAATAATCAGGGAAGTGATCCAATTAACCAGGAAAGTGTCAATATCTTATACTTTTATGTAGTATGCAGTGGTATCTGGCTCAGTATGACACTGAAGTATTCTGTACTGAACTAAAGTATAATCAGAACAGCATTAAGCAATTTCATAGCAGTCTGGCTAAGCATTGCTGCCCAGCTAAAAGTTAGGACCCAAATATATCTTTAGATCCCTTAGAGAAACAGAAAAGATTGGAATCAAATTATCTGCATCCTAAATTCATTCTGTTTTTGGGATACAACCTTGAACAATACGATTTGAAAAAAATCAAGCTGCAACAAATTGCTATTCCTCAAACACATAACATCCCAAGTCATTGCAAAATGATATAAGAATTTACAGAGAACACGTTGAATTATTTTCGCTTTTTACAATCAGCTGGGAGGAACTTTCTCCCAGAGCGCTGGTTCTATCTGAGCCTTTCAAGTCCCCTCATTTGCTCCAGAGCAGAGCGACAGCTTTGCAGATGCCGACGTCGTTGTAGTTGAAGTAGCAGAGGCCGGCGAAGGTGACGGTGGAGAGGAGGAAGAGGCCCGCATTGGCCAGCCTGACCTTGGCGTCCCCGTGGACGTAGTCCGTCAACACCTGGCCGATCCCCCTGCACGGCGGAGAGATGTGCTGTGAGCTCAGGGAGAATCCGTCAGTGAAATACAAGTCGATTCCTGGCTTGTTTAACGCAATCGTGCCGCAGGAGGAGGCAGCGCGTTAACTCCTTTATTTTTGCAGGAACCACTACATTTTTGGACAACATTGGACAAGTTTGTTGTGCATAACCATAGCAACATGGTGGTTTTCCAGCTAGCAGCACCTGCTTAACATCAAAAACTGACATTTTGTTCAGAATTTCTACCATTGAAAACGAGGCGCTTTGGATCCACAGCAAAGAGGACAGACGGAAGCAGGAAGTTCCAACCGTCTCCTCTAACGGTCATAGTGGGCAAGGTGAGATCTCTAGCAAACACACTGGAAGCTGTGGAGGCGAATATTATGAAATAACCTTACCAATCTTTATAATCAGACTAAATCATCATTTAACACCTTTTAGGTTCAACTGCTGCTACTAATAAGAGCTTAAAGGCAGAAAGTCCTGAGAACTAAAGGTTCTAACAGTCCAAATATCTGCTTCTAAAATTCAACACAACAGTTGTTTAGATGGAGTTCACGTTATCTACAATATTCCCTGGGAGGATGAGTGGAAAGATGAAAATGCCGCTCATCTCAAACCCATCACGCGGTCACTGAAGACAGACCAGTTTTCTACTACAAGGTACATTTCCATTTCATTACATGGAAGAATTGCTCCAAACGAGCGACTTATACATGTCTGGTGGTTTGGGGCGAATAGAACCAGGTTGTAAGAAACCAGGACATAGCAGAGGTCGCTCGCTACATCAGAACTTGTTCTCATCTCTGATTTAGCCAATTAGCTTTGGTGCTTAAGGAGTTTCTGGCACCTCTAAACCCAACATAGAATGAAATGCCTTCTTTATCATACATTCTTTATGTACATGTAAAATGACATTAAGTTCAGACGAGTATAACGAATAAATAAAAATAGTTTCATGAGCTGAATTTGTGGGACATTTTCAGACCTGTCCGCCAGAGCATCTAGGCTTACCAGTGTCCATGCAAGGTGAGAGTCGCAGCCAGAGAGTAGTCGATGGCGGGCCCGGGACTGAAGTACGCTGCAGGAACCAAGGCTAGCAGGGCGACGCTCACCGCTCGCTCTGCTGTCCAGTGAAGGGAGGCGGCTTTAGAGTCTGCGCCTGCTGAAGAGCAAGACAGAGCACAACCATCATCCGGGTGGGATTTCCACTGAGGACCAGTTTATTTGATCCAGTCCAGACATAACCTGGTCACATTTCATTAATAATGTTTGGCTAATGTACTATACGAGTTTTGAAGTTTTATTTTTATCCAATATTTCACTAGGGTCCCTTGGGAGTAAAGGCTTAAACGAGACAAATGACATTGCTGAGAATGCTATAGGTCACTATAAGACATTCATTCACCCGGCAAATCCACTTTTTTATTTTTGTGCCATTTCTTTACGGCAATCTGAACCTATTCTGATCTTTTCACACCAAAAATGGAATATTACCTGGGCGCATATGGGGTACTTAAACGGGTCTGATATTGAATTTGATCCAACTTTTATGTTATTGGAGAGAGACGTGTCATAATTCTGCAGCAAAAGAAGCCGGACATTATAAATCTGAACATAAACGATGCCTGAAGCAAGCAGTGCCGATTTGACCATTCTTTCTCTTTTTTTGATTGGCTGTCATTGCTCAACGACTTTGAAAGTGGCATCCATTGTTGTAAAATCTACACTGCTGTGTGAAGTCTACGCTTTGGCTTGTAAGCCGTACGCACAGACGTCCGGTGGTGATCACATTCCACCGGGAGCATAAACCAGCCCGCAAGAGATCGAATTTCAGTCAGAAATAAATAAATAAACTGAATATGACAAGAAGAGGATGGGAACGATGCCCTAAAAATGGTTAAGGTTTTGCTAATATGAGCTAAAGATGTGTAAAAACTGTAGCTCCGGATGCTTTACTCCTCTAGAGCTACGTGAAAGGAAAGCAGGATGTGAAATAACATCTGGCTACGCAGCACAACATCTGCTGCGCACCACAGCCAGGTTTCAGTCTCAAGACGAAATGGAACAAAAATAAAAATCTCTCGCTGGTTATATAGCCCAAATGTAATGTTGATCACAAAGCGATACAGGCAGCTGATTTTCAAATCCAGAGCAGAGGAGGCTGGTAACTGATGCATTTGATCCAACCACACTGGACGTAAACATCTCTGCATGTTCACTAAGCCTCTGGAGCTGTGAGGTCGCGCTGCGTTTGAGTCGGCCGCGGTACACTCGTTCTGGGCAGACGCAGCAGCGGCTGCAGCTTCTACCGTTGAGCGGCTGCGACGAGTGGATCCGCACGGTCAGCAGGGGTGGCGGCTGGAGCCGTTTGTGGAGTCCAGCAGCTGGTCTGGTGAGCAGGGCGCTTTGGTAGAACAGAGCTGAGAGAACAAAATGGAAGAGCTGCTTTAATTTGCGAACCACAGAAACTTTTTACACAGAACATGAACTAGAGCCCGACCGGGGGAAGTTAGCATGTTACGCGTTTCTTTCAACAAATGTGATAGGGTTCCACTGCAGCTTTTAACCAGGTTGGTGAAAAGCCGGACTTTGACTAGGCCACCGTGATTTGACACTTTACACAGTTCAGCTGTGATAAAAGCAGTGTTCCTACAAAACTGCTAACCTGGCATCACTTCCTGTTTTTGACCCAATTTAGGCCAATCATCAGCATTTTGTATTCAAGCCTTGAGTAACTATGTCAGGTTTATTAATTCATAACATTCTTAGCTGCACTACACGGAACAAATCATCACACACAGCTGGTATGAGCTGATTGTGGTCATATGCTGTGTGGAACTAGGTTACACGTACTTACAGTATTCATGCGGCACATATAAAAATGGGTACACATCTAAAATTGATTAAAAATGCTTCTTGCAAATTTATTTTTGCCTCAATCAACAACAATCTAATACTTAGGTGATGAATATTGACCTGATCCCAGCCTAAGATCATCTGTGCTGTTCTAGCAGCTCTTGTGAAGTCCAGCTTTGTTTATTATTATTTTTATTTCTGCCTTTAGGAACCAATAATGACTCATTTGAAGACATTAACATTCATTTGGCCTGTATGATGTGTGCATCCATGCTGGGACCTTCTGCTGCTGACTCAGACATTCATTTAGACTAAATAAAAACATTCCTGCCTTCAAATGTTCACTTTCAACACATTTAGCCTTTCATTGCAGTCTCAGACCTAAATGGTTCAGCCTGGACCAACAATGGCAGCACAAACCTCTACTGATGCCAGAATAAGCTGAGTCACTTCAGACAGTGGAGACTTTATGGACGAAAGATTTAAATGGTAAAACATTCGGACATTTCCACAGAGCCTCAGGAAGCCTCGAACCGGGACTTCAGCTTCAACGCGGTGCTTTTAAACCGGGACTGGCCGTGTGATCCAGAACTGCGGGGCTCTGGGCCGTGAACTGGACTACCGGCCTGTCT
The DNA here is from genome assembly GCA_032876305.1 of Orestias chungarensis. Taxonomy (NCBI): domain Eukaryota; kingdom Metazoa; phylum Chordata; class Actinopteri; order Cyprinodontiformes; family Cyprinodontidae; genus Orestias; species Orestias chungarensis. The sequence goes on along the minus strand of JAVLVB010000453.1, from coordinate 363,869 downwards.
GCCCCCCCCACCGGAGCTCCTTCCTACCACCACGACCCCCCGCTGCTCCCGGGTCAGACCTGACCCTCAGAAGCCCCAAACCTGGAAGACAGACCCCGGTACTCACGGTTCGCAGCCTGACGGCACACAGAACTCAGCCTCACCATGGCCGCCATGATGACTAGCTCACCAAGGTCACCACGGTTACCACGGTTACCCGGATGTACTCACGACGTCGCCACGCACAAAGACGGTAAACACGTGACAAGATGGCTCACTCGGTTTTCTTTTTCTTATGATGTTATTGGTGGTTAACATCAGGTAGAGGAAGCATTACCGCCATCACCTGGCATGGAGCTGATCACCTGACCAATATCAACACATATATATATATAACCCTTTGAAATATGTATTTTAAAACAGCTTCAGTCGACTTTATATTGTTAAATACATTACTGAGCTAAAAACATCACACTGGTACTTTCAGTGTATTAGATGCACATACACTGAAATAAACTGTGATCATATGATTTGGTTTGATCGTATCTATATTCATACACTTTACTTATATGAAACTAACTTACTCAGAGTAACTTTACTTACTTTATTTGGAAGGTTGATAGAGAAACACAGATTTACAGCATTTCTTCCCCCAGACAAGTGATGCCTTACCTGATGGGGTCTTTCTGAACCTTCTTTGTAACATCTATATTTTAAAAGTACACATCCACCACAACTGATTCATTTTGAAATAACCTAATAAAGACAATTTGAGTTCATTTAGTGTAACAGGTCTAAGGATTCATGAGTCCTACCTCATGCTATTTATTCATTTTATTACATTTCTCAGACCTTAGTAAAACAAATCAATTCTGAGTCTGTAAAGTAAAAAAAAAAAAGTTAATTACAATGATAAACAAAACAATTCACATTTTGAATAGTTTGTTTTCTGTATGATTAGTAGAAAAATTGGTCAGGATTTGTCAAAGTAAAGTTTGAAAAGTTATGGTAACTATGTTATACAAAGCTCTCATGTCACCAGATGCGGTTTGAAAATCTGAATAACATCTAAACTCTGTGTAGCTTTTGTAATTTAACATACCTCAAAGTTTGAGGCACATTGAGGTCAAACTAAGAACATTTATATCAGTGGGATTCACTGCTGTGTTAGTTTATTCTGCAAATTCACCACAGACTGATCTAACATTTTAACAAACGGCTTTTCTCAAGTCCTTTCTGTAGAGAGTTGTCTCTTGTTTCTACCAGCTGTTTTAATCCCAATAAGTATCAGAACTGTCAGTAGGTTTTCTACGCGGACGTGGCTGAGAAACGTTTCAGAGACAGTTTGGCGGCAAAAACAAAACAAAAAATATATGGGAATCGGAAAAGGCGGATTGAGCATAAACTGGTATGTGAATGGTTGGGATGGAAATGGAGGTAGGAAATGAGGAAGACATGGATTTTGGAGGGTGGACGCCAGTGGGGAGAGGAAGAGGGAGAGGACGTGAAAGAAATAAAATCGATAAAGGAAGGAGAATTGGTGATAATCAAGGAAATAAAGGAGAACTGGAAGGATGTAGCTCAGAAGAAGAAAGGGAAAGGGAAAGGGTAGCTAGGAGGAAAGTTGTGAGGGAGGAATTTAAACTAATATTAAGACATAAGAACATCAGCCCCATTGTGGTGTCACGAGAAATAAAAAAGAAGATTGGAGATGTTGAAATGGTAAAGATTTAGAGATGGAAACCTATTGGTAGTTGGTAAAGATGAAGAACAAAAGAATAGGGCTTTAAATGTGGAGAATATATGTAGAAAAACTGTTTTGGATAAAACAATTGTGGGAGAAAATAAAAAAATTAGAGGAGTGATTTATGGGATCCCTTCAGATGAAGATCTTGATAAAATAAAGAGAAGTATTGTTGGAGCAAAAGTGAATAACTTGAAGAGACTGTCAAAAACAATAAACGGAGAAAAAGTAGGAAGTTTGTCAATCCTCATTGAATTTGAAGAGAAGGAGTTACCACTAAACATCAAAATAGGTTATCTCAGCTTTCAGGTCAGACCATACATCCCTCCACCACTTGGTTGTTTCAAGTGTCAAAGGTATGGACACATAGCAGCAGCTTGTAAAGGAAAGCAGAGATGTCCAAAATGTGGTGAAGATCACAAGTTTGATGAATGTAAGGAAGAAATACAAGAAAAATGTAACTGTGGAGCAACATAGAGTTACGTATGGAGGATGTGAAGTAAGGAAGAAGGCAAAAGAAATGATGCAGATTAAAATGACTAAAAACATAAACTACGCAGAAGCAGTTAAAAATGTGAAGGAACAGAAACCAAGAAAGAACAAACAGAGACTCAAAATCTACAGCAAAGCAGAGAACAGTCAGAAGAAAATGTTACAATATCAGTAGAAAACTGCACTGACCAAGCCAAGCATCAAACTGAAAAGATTAAAATAATAGTGAGAGGAGCTGAGAAGTTTTTGGGGTTTAAAGAAGGATCATGGGAGAACAAATACAAAAGGTTGGAGGTAGATGGAAGACCAGGAGCATCTGGTGAAAGTAGTTTATGTTAATATTACAGTGGAATGAAAGAAGTTTAATTGCTAACGGACAAGAACTTAAAGGTTATATTGACAGTCTTGAAGAACAACCAGAAATAATTTGTGTTCAGGAAACATGGTTAAAAACAGCATTAGATTTAGTGATCAAAGGAAATGATGGTGTAAGAAGAGATGGACAGGAGGGAACTGGAGGAGGATGTGGAATATTTATACAGCAAGGGATACAATATCAGGTATTAGGGAAAGAACTGGAATATATAGTAAGTGAGATATGGGAACAAGAAGGTAAATTTAAAATAATACATTTTTATAACCCATGTAAAGCATTATCAATTGAAATAATGGAGGAGTTAAATGAATATTTGGAAGGGAAAGTAATTTGGTTTGGGGATTTTAATGCAAATAGTACAGTGTGGTGTAAATGTAATGATAAAAATGGACAAGTTATAGAAGAATTAATGGAAATAAAAAATCGTGTCTGTATTAATGATGGGAGGGGAACAAGAATCAATGTAAGAACAGGGATGGAATCAATTATTGATTTAACAATAGTATCAAATGTTTTAGCTGGTATTTGTGAGTTCATTGATAAAAACTCAACAATAGGTAGTGATCATTATCCCATTACAGTAAGAGTAGGATTAACTTTAAATAAAAAGAATATAAAGGTAAATAAAAAACTGAATTTTAATAAAGCCGACTGGATTAAATTTAGATACTTGAGTCAAATAAACTTAGAAAAAGTAGATATGAGAATGGATATAAATGATGTTAATGAAAAAATTTGTAAGATAATTATGGAGGCAGCAGATCATTCTATAAAGAAAGTAAATATGATAAGAAAATGGTACCATGGTGGACAAATGAATGTAAAGAAGCAATAAAATTAAGAAATAAAGCATTTAAAGTACTATAATAAAAGGTAATCCCATTTATAAGAATTTAATTGATTATAAAAAAAAGCAAGCAATGGTAAGGAGAACAATTAAGAATGCAAAAAGGGAATATTGGAGACATTTTTGTAGTACAATAGGGAAAGAAACAAAAATAGAAAAAATTTGGAAAATAATTAAAAGAATGAATGGCATTAAGAGAAAC
>JAVLVB010000453.1:295122-348451 GCA_032876305.1 Orestias chungarensis | reverse complement strand
GGAAACCCCCCCCCCCCCCCCAATACATTTGGTGCATTCAGTAGTTTGGACAGCAAATATGAGACAACCAGGTACACATTGACCAAACTACAAAAGCCGTGACAACTTATTTATGAGAAAACAACAGATCCATTTGTGTTCAGTCCAATCTAGTATCTGAGTTTTATTTGTTCTCCCAATGCTTGTCGCCAGCTTCTCTGAGCTTGTATACAACAACATCTCCATGTGACAATATAGACTATCTTACTCTGTGTTGTCGTTGATGTCTGACTGTATGTACAGCATCTCGATCAAGGACATGTAGAAGAGGCTGTTCTCGTTCAAGATGTCGCCGATCATCCTCAGCGCTCCGCGGCTCAGGTTTGCCTCCTTTACCAGATATTCCTGCAAATCACAGATGGTTACAGTTTTCTCTGGGTCACCCGGTACTCCAACATCGCTTCAACATTACTCTTACCTTCACTGTGTAAGAGTCATATTTATTCAACATGGCGCTGCAGCCCAGCACCTTTAGGTCATCCCTCACCTGGAAACAGATCAAAATTCATCCATAAAACATTAAACAATGGAGCAATACAAATGTTCAGTGCTCTGAACGACCACCGACCTTCCAGAGTGTCTGACTGAAGAGCTCTGCTGCTGACTTGCCCTTCTCACTGTCATGCAAGCTGTAGTTGAGCACACCTGGGTTGCTTTCTACAGTGTAGGTCTTGTGTAGCCCTCCGTTGACCAAGTAGTAGGTGTTGATGTCATCCTGGATGAAGTGATTCAGGGGAATTTGTAATGTGGAGATAAAGGAAAGCAGAATCCTGTGATGAAAACATATGGTGGTAAATGTTCTTAGTGTGCATCCTGGAGAGGTTTTCTTTAAGACAAGGCAAGTTTATATTCATTCACAAGTTCAAAGTGCTTGACACGATCATTAAAAGAACATAAAATAAGAAAAAAGATACAAAAAGTAAAATTAGGAACAAAAATGACCATTAAAAAACTTTTTTTTCATCTTTACGTTTTCTGCTCATATTGTCTGTGCACCGGCCACTACTGGTAATACTTAGAATAGCATCTATTCTGACAAAAATGTCCCTGTTCTTTAAAGCCATTTTCTTTTAAGGGAGAAAAACTGAAAAATCTGTTCTCAAATGTTATTAGTTTGCATGTAAAGCAAATTTCTGTTATGTTTTGCCATTATAGTGAAAAGGATGCACACCATTTTAAAATGTATCAATACTTTCTTATTCACTAAACAAAGATTAGACATATGGAGAAAGCTGTGTGGAAAAAAAAAACTCCTTATGATCTATTAATAAGAGTGGAGGATTAAATGTAGAACTAAAAACTGTGTGTTGTAATTTTTTCACACATCACCATCATCCCAAATCAAAGTGAGAAATGTAGGCATTTCGTTTTTCCAACATTGCATCATTGTTTGCACATTTTAGGTTTTGGGTTGTGTTTTTGGCTCTGAAATTCTCTGGTATGAGGAGGAGTCTATGATCGACACAGCTGCAGGTTTCCCCAGGCCTCAAACTTGTGGAACAAAGCAATTATAGTCTCTGCAGATCTCCCTCCAGAAGTCTTGTGGTTGTTTTCGATGCAACTTTGGGATCATCCTCCGTTTCTCAGTTTTTCTAAGAGCATCATCATAAACCTGACATAAAACACAATGAATGCGGCTGTTATGAAGAGTTTTACTTTTTTATTTGATTGGGAGTTCACTCCTTAAAAGACTGGTAAAGTTGGAATTGCTCCCCATTTGTGAAAAATCTTTCTTACTTTAATTTTGTGGACATGACCTAACAACCTCTAACGGGGCAAGAGGAACGACCTCACAGAGTTAGTTGCTAATGATTTCTTTTTTTGGCAAATAAGCATGCGCATGGACTAAACTGCAAAACATCCTGCCTTAACAGAGGCCTTTTGTTAGGGATCGACTTAACTTATAACCCCACGACCACCCAAAACGCTTTGAACTGAAGCCACTTTCACCCATTCTCTCTCTTTCAGACACACACTCTTTGGGGCAACCTGGGGGTAACTGCATTGCCCAGGGGCAGACTGGCATGTGACTGAAGGCAGCTGGAACTGAATATGGAACCTGCTGGTTCTAAGAAGACAATTGTAACCATTTTACCGGCTCACTTGCCCAGCTTGATAAACGTAACTGGTTAGGAGCTCCTGGCTGACTTTGAATGATTTTTTTTTCATGTTTTCTTTTGTTTCTGATTAATAATAGCACTACAAAAACACGTTAAATCATTTTAGAGTTCTGTGAAGATGAGATCAAGTTTTATTAAAATCTCAGCCACAAAACTTAGGATTAGTTTTTTAATCACACATCGGATCGCTAACTACTCACTTATGGAAGCTTGGGATCCTCATGGCTCCAACCTCCGCATACCAGCCTTCTTTCCTGTTCCTGAAAGTCTCCACCCGTCCTCCGATACGCTCACTGGCTTCTATTATGGTCACCTTTTGCATCCATAAATAAGGAGACATAAGGATCCCCACAGGAACATCATCCTACACCATCCCAGCTGCACTTATGTAGTCCATTTCTCTACGCAGCAAACCTTGTGTCCAGCATCTTCCAAGACCTTCGCAGCGCTCAGCCCAGCCATGCCTCCACCGATGACTGCCACGTGCCGAGGCGTCCGAGCAGCAGGCAGACCTCTCATTACGACCTTCAGGAGCTCGCTGTAGTCAGTGTCTTGGAGACACTCATAGAGAGGATCACCTGTGGTTCTGCTGGCTACGAAAACCACAACTCCTACCAAAACCAATGGAGCTGAGACCATAAAAGAGGTAATAAGACAATAACAGCTTCTATTTCATATCTATATCTATTTATATATCTCTCTATATATAAAGATATATATATATATATGTATATTCCATGTAAAACCTACCTAACTTGCACAGTGCAATGTGAGGCAGCATCCTGAGAACAGAGGTCCACAGTTTGGACGTGATCCCTCTGCTGTGGGTGATGACACTAAGAGAGGAAACAGAAACCTAACAAACACAAGCATAGTTGAGGTGTACAGAGAGAGACTGCAGCTAAATGAAACTAAGTCCTTTCCCTGTGTAAACACACATACACACAAAATTAACTACATTCAGTGCACAGCCGGATATTTGTTGTATTTTTCAAATGAAAATGCAAAGCATTGTCAGCTTAGCCCCACGTTAACTCACCTCTGCTAAGGGAAATGTATTGTAAGTTGTTGTAGACCTGGACATGACTGAGCAGAAATGACCCTAACTCCCCAGTGAGGCTAAAGCATCAAAGTACGTGCCACCGTGCACACAAGGTCATTTTCACAATGCCTCCCTCTGGCCTTCCAGGAAGATTTTCCCACACCGGCTTGAGAACCAACCACACTGAACAAATCAGATTAGTGAGGGTATACCAGTCATCAGCACACTTCATTTCCTCCATCTTCCCTCATTTCAGGATCAGACCTGAAAGTCATTCGGAAGTATCTAAGAAATGCTCAAGGCTCAGACGCATTCTTTCCCCTGAGCTGTCACTTAACAAAGATTGCTATAAACATAAATTGGTTCTTACTTACCAGTGAGAGAGGATGGAGAACAGATGGAGCCGTTTCTCTGTCTGTGCAGAGCCTCAAACACATGACTTTTAAATGCAGACATAAATGAAAGCAAAAGCTGGATCAGAGTTTCATTTTCCTGACTTAAGGCCTGAAACACAAGAAAACAACTTTACCACATACTGGGGATTTTCTTCTGATTAGCCACGAGGAAAATAAACTACACATTCTAAGATTTGACATTTCTGGGAGAAATAAAACTTATTTGGTCCTAGGGTCTACAATTCTTTACATTGTCTTCGGTATACAAAGAAAGAACATCTGTCTTTACCTCTAAACTTTCCAAATATATAGTCAAATTCAATTGATTTGAATATGACTGAAAAATCTATTTATTTAAGGAACGTTGTCACTTTTGTGAGACATAATTATCTATAAATTATTACAGCTAAGGAAAATATGACATTTTAATGTGAATATTACATAAATATTTTTGATTGAAATGTGAGCTAAATGAAAATTGGTCATACCTGCTTCAATGTTATATTCCAGCATATTCTTAGTCTGACACTGATCATTGGGAAATTGTTGCTTCAGTTCATTCAGATTGGCAGTGGGCTCCTACAGTGCTTAGTAATCATAATAAAGTAAATTTATATAATAATAAACAGTTTTACAGAATACCTACAGAAACCTATGTGTATAAGAAGCAAAAAAAAACAGAAACATTCCGATTCATTCTGATCAAAAATCCTTTCAGGGTCACATGAAAACTTAATTAATGCTCAATTAATGCTAAAGAGCAGCTTTCCAAACATAGACTTTCTAAACATTTGCATGCTTTAGCTAAGTGAGGGTAGAGAGATTCCAAAGGATCAAATTCATCTTAAAATGGCCTAATGTGATATTTATTTCCATTATGACCACGCTAACATAACACAGTCTAGATAATAATAAAAGACAATGATAAGATGTGGATATGTATTTCAGAAAACCATACTGCGCACAACGGAAGGGACACCTTACAGACACGGTGTTGTCAGCATTTACATTGGGGGGTAATGTTGGTTTCACTAACAGAAAATTTACATTTTGTAAAGGTCTAGCCAAAGTATAGATTTATAGCTGATAGTAAATCACTCAAAGATGTTTAAGGACATCAGACATTAGTTTAATTACACAGACTTAGACAACATTTGCAAAGCAGAATGTGAGTTACAAGACGTGTTATTGTAACAAACTTCAAACAAAGAAGACTTAATCCTAATCCCACGCTTTCAACATCATCTGTGTGTCTTTCAGAAACCAACTTTTAACTTTTAACTCTTATCTGAGTTGTCTGGTTTTCACTTCAATAAAACAAGAAAATATCATAGTAAATCTGGAAAAAGTTTCAGAATTATATATGTAGGTCTATTTTTGGTCTTCGTTTTGTTTTATAAAGAACAATATGTCACCTATAACCTCATCTATAATGGCTAACCCTCAGCTCTGCTGTGTAAAAAATGCAAGAACTATCAACATTCCCAAGAAAAGGTGAAGTCAGAAGTCCCCGGGTCAGAGGCCAGGATTTAATTTAGATTAGATATCTATGGGAAACCACTAAGAACGCTGATCTAACAAGACTCTGGGAGTTAAGTCGGCCTTAAGATCCTTTCTCTCAGCACTGTGAGAAAACTGGTGCTTTATCTTAAAAATGGAAAATAAAAGTGCTGATCAATGATTTAACTCTTGAAAAAGATTGGTTACTACTACTCAATGAACCTAAACAAGTCAGCAGATTCTGATGGAGTTATTCCATTTCCTCATTAAAATGCATTTTCATTCAATTTCTTTAATCTTTTGGTTAAAGTAGGCAAGAAGCTGACACAGCTCAGTTTGTCGGAATGAAGGTCCAGAGCAAGATCAGCAGTGTGCAGGAGTTCTGCTTTCATTTCCTTGGAATGGGTAAATTTCTCTTTATTTTTGTGCATATTTGTGTTTAGGTGAGATCAGTGGGAAAACCCCATTATGATCATGAAGCAGTGAAAGATAGTGATTTAAGATCACTGAATCAGCACAGATTAGAAACACGTGGATTTATGTATTGGCAGAAAAGAAATCTACTCTTGTTGTGTCTCTGTCAAATACACAATAACAAATCTCAATAACAACGACTACACCCCAGTGAATGATGTGTAGTCATTTTACAGAACTTCACAGTACGGTCAGTCATTCATGCACTGACAGATGAAGCTGGGGATCAAACCAGCAACCGCACAACACTGCTCACTTTAATGTGTGTTTAAGTTATTAATGCCAACAAAATGAACAATGTGTAAAGAGTGTAATCACTGATACTGAGTAGCTGATTAATGAACTTGATGCTAAACACAGTTACTTCAGGTTTAATGAGAATGTATTGCTTAAAGTTTTATGTGTTCGCTTTGGGACTTGTTGGTTGTGGAAAATATGGATTATTGGGGGGAATTAGTGTGTAATTAAATGTATTTTTGTATTATTTACCTCTGTATTGTGTTTTATTCCTTTCCCTTCCACTACTAAAGTGTCTGTTCTCCTTAAAAGCAAACAAGGAAGCAGCTGTCAGACTCTAGGCCATCAAACTACATTTCCCATGAGCCTTTTAGTCACGACGTTCCTAAAACCGGAAGAGAACCCAGAGGTTCGCGTATTCCAGCGGTGTTCCAGCTATGACTGATCGTACAGGTTGTAAACTTTCTTTCTCCAGCCACTGAACGCTTCGGCTGCTGGTGGTGAAGCTCAGACTTTAGCATTAGCATTAGCATTAGCTTGATGCTACGCAGCCGTTGTCGCTCCTGTGACATAACCAGTCCAGCTGTCGTGACTGCAGACGCTCACAGACTCGCTAATGTCCTCGGCTGGCTTCCAGCAGAGAGCATTTATTGTTGCTGTGACATGACAGCTGCTGTGTTGACATGGATGCAGCTCCAGCACAGAGCTAGCTGAAGTTAGCATCTCCATTAGATTCTCCAATAAACAACAGATTAGGGGACATTTATGTCCCTCTGATGAAGTCAAGCTTGTAGAGTTTCTGACTGGAGAAACCAAAACAACCTGAGCTAAGAACTGCTTACAGAAAGCAGTTTATGTGTCAGGATGCTTCTCTTTAGTCAACATTAAAGCCACTTTTCCATTTCTCTTAAGAACCTAATGATGCTCTACAGACAATCAGACACTTCTCTGGTCCATCTCTGTCCTTTTACAGGACTTTGGGTCTGACTTGATGCTTTTCTCTCCCCAAACTGATACTAAGAGACCTTGGATGCCTCCTAAGACGTAGAACAAATGTTCATCAGCCAGAAATGTGCAACATTATCCATGTAACCAAGGACGGATACAAAAGAACACCGTAGCTTTAACTGAGACAGTAGCTTAGTTACTCACTTCTATCAGATGTAAAAATAACCAAGCAAATCCTTTTCAGTGACGGTGTCTGTGAGGTAATTCTGGCTCACCTGTGTGTCCAAGAGGTTATGGGGTTTTAGAGCCAATCGGAGGCAAACTGTGCTCTGGATAAACCACGTGTGCATTTGGTTATAATCGCTACCCACTGTGTACGACCATTGATCAATTTCAGGCTTTTTTATATAGCAGTTCAGTGTGATGTAATCAGCAAAGTAGTCCCATATCATTACACTGTCACTACCATGTCAGACTAAGATAAAAGTCCTCTAACAAGCAGGAACCGTCAGTTTTTCTGCAGACTCAGATGCTGCTCTGGCCTCTTCTGCTGCTGCGGTTTTGAAGTCATTTCGATTAGCCTGTGGTTTCTCCTCCCCACCGAATCTATATTTGTACTGTTTGTGGATCATGGTGCTTAGGAAATGCTTTGTATCCTTTTGTTGAGGGATTTATATCGGAGACTTTATTTCTGATTTGAATTGGTTTGGATTTGGTCATCATTTTTAAGTCTATTTTATGTTGTGAGAAAGATTTAATATAAGTGATTTCTTATGTGTAAAGGCCAGGCAGTAACGAGCTCTGATTAATTTCACTCACAGTTATGTCATGATTCTACATGAATTATATTTTCACTCAGGGTCAGACAAAATAATAGCTTTTTGTATTTACCCTAGGTATGCGTTTCTGTGATTAAAAATACTTGATATTTTTTAATGGTGGAAGAAAGGAAAGAACAAAATCTGGCCGAGTAGTATTGTCCAGATTATCAGTTTAGCAATATATAGGAACTTATTATTATTATTATTAGTTCCTGAGAAGTAGGAGTGCCCCGTGGCTCAGTGGTAGAAAGAGCACACCGTATGCAGAGGCTAAAGGCCTCAACAGAGTTGTCACCAGTCCAATTCCCTAGACCCTGATCATTGGCTGCATCTCATCCTCTTCTCTCTCTGCCTTTCTTCATGTCCATCTTCTCTTAAATAAAAGGCCCCTAGTGCAGCGGGAAAAAAAAATTGTTCTACTTACATTAGCAGATTTTTACACTTATTTACCTTTTTTTTTTCTTGTTTTAAGTGAACAAATCTCTTAATGGAGCTAGTAATTTTTTTATCAATATTCTGACTTATAGCTCCTATAGCTTCAAAGTTAGTTAGTTTTTTCCAATTTCAAGTCTCAACATATATTTGCACTAGAAACTAGATTAAAATACTTGGGGAAATAATGATTTTTGTAGTGTGTGGTTCACTAACAAGTATAAATGTGGAATCAGGAGGTTTATTCTGTGAGCAGTGGGTTGCTTGTTTAGTACATCTGAGTAACTTTGCGGCAATAAATCCCTTTTATCAATCATCAGATTTGATAAGGCGCTTTAACAGTGCAGACCCTTTACCTTATAGTATAATTTAACCACAATAGTACACGAAAAATATAAAGCGTTTCTAAATTCCTACATTTGTAAACCGGTGGAAAACCTTAAGCCAATGTTGTGGTCATGATCTCCCTCTTAAGCTTATTTTGCTCCACAAAGAAAAGCTTTTACTAATAAGTGATGCTGCTCTGTATATTAGAAGAATTCCTACTTCTTTAACCTGGACTTTGTTATTCCAGGTCTGCCGTTTCCCTGGCATGTTTGATTCCTGCTTCTCTCTGCGAGGCTGCTCAGGGCCATGGCTGAGGTGATGGGACAGAGGAGCCTCATGGGCTTTGGTGTGGTGTTGGCTTGGCTGGTGCTTTTCCACCTGCTGGTCAACATTTGGCTCCTGTGTGTGTTCACCAGCCTGCTGCTGGTGCTGGGAGGCTGGTTCGGCTCACAGGCTATCCTGGAATCCAACAGCGTGGTTCACCTGGAAAGGTTCATCAACCTTGAAATGGTCAGTGCATCATTAAATGTGTTTGTTCTCACCTTTGTTCATCTCCTATTGCATATCTATGTTTACCTTGTCTGCAAAGTAATTACATGCACACACAAGAAAGAGAACCTCAGTATCCTCCTTGTAGTATTCTTGCCATTTGGACTTTTTCAAAGCTTGTCTCGTCACAACCACAAACTTATAGTGTATCACAAACTATATATTACACTGAGATTTTGTTGGACTGGACATCATTTGGAAATGGCAGGAAAAAATTTAGAAAAATTCCAAAACGTATGAAAATCTAAAGGCTTGGCATTAATTTGTATTCTACCCTATTTACTACATCACTCTTAACAGTAAATGGCTGTCGCTCTGATAAATAAAAGGAGTTAATACCTTAATAACAATAGAGCCCTTCCTAAACTGCCAAGGCTTCAAAAACGTCAGAGTTAATAGCAGAGTTTGGTTATAAACCAGTAGCAACAGTTCAAACCATTATCTGTAAGTGCAAAAATCAAAAAGCTAAGGGGAAGTATCTGTTGAGAAGATAACCTTTGAAAGACGGTCCTTTTTTTTCAGATGAGAGAAAAGTGGAACTTTCTGACTTTAATGTGCAATGCTAGGTAGAGAGGAAACACGTCAACCTGAGCACAGCATCCTTAATAGTGAAACATGGTAACATCATGCAATAGGATGGTGTTCTTCAGTAAGGTTGGAGAAGCTTGGTTAAGTTAATACCAAGACGGAAGGAAAGAACACATCACACAGTTCTGGAGGAAAATCTAGGGGTGAATTTAACTTGAAATCTGCTGCTTAAATTTAGAAACGGATGTTTTTTTCAGAAGCTTTCTATTCAAGCCGACTGGGCTTGCTCATCTAGACGTGCAAAAGAGTTGCATCTATGAATGCCTTTAAAGGTGTTTGTTCATTGTATCCTTTCACAGTTTTTTGTTGGTATATGTGGTCGGGTTTTGAAAATTATGGATTGCTTGTCCTCCACTGCACTATTGAATGTTATATTTTGTTAATGTATCAAATAATTTCTTCCCAAAGTTACCTTGAATTGTTTAGCCATAGTTTGGTAAAATGAGAACCGGCTACATTCCAGGTTCAGTCATCTGCAGAGGATGAAAACCAGTTGGACCAGGAGATCGAAAACACAGTGAGAAAAATAATCAGAGACTTTGTGAGCTCGTGGTACGCCACTGTGTCCACAGAGAGTAGTTTTGAAATGGAGGTCCAGGAAGCCATGATCTCTATGGCAATGGAACTGAAACTCCGTGCCAGGCATGTTGACAGGAAGGTAAGAAGCTTTAACAACGTAGGAGAATTCACATTTTGGTGTTGGAAATTATACGCCACCCTTTTTTGGATATGTGACTACTTTTGTTCTCTTAGGAACTGACGCAGAAGGTCCTGAACCTGGTGGGGGGCCACCTACAGGACTACCTCAGGGCCAAGGAACTAGTGAAAGAAAAACGGCACAGTGACAAGGAACAGTTGTGGAAAGCCTATTCCTCTATCGCCACACCTCATGTGGCCATGAGCCAGGATGCAGCAGAGGTCAACTATGTTCGAGCCACTGTGGATTTTCTGCTGCATGTCTTGGTGCCGTCACCTCACTTAGAAACCAACACGGGGCGCTTTGTTGTCGGAGAGCTCATCACCTGTAATGTCTTTCTCCCTCTTATTGCCAAACTGTCAGATCCTGACTGGTTAAACCTATTCATCATAGAAATCCTTGGTAAGTCCAGCCCAACGCTGGACACGTCAGCATCCAAACCAGAAACTTGCTGTTTGCCACTTCTTGCTGTTGATGCAGAAACATTATCGCCTCAACAAGTTGTTGAGGCATCTCAGGCAAACAGTGAGGCACGTCCGCAACGAGCAGAAGCAGAGCTGACTGATAGCACTGAAGCTGCTGGACCCGAGCTCGATGCTTATGATGTGATTGACGCAGAGGAGGTAAAGTTCCCCCACACTTTCTCTGAAGAAGATGAAGCTTCTCGGCCCTTTTTGAGATGTTACAGGAGAGGAAGAAAGTCCAACCCATTCTACCAAGAAACTGACTCTGACCCGGATTCTCCTTTGGCGGACTATAAACCCAGCTCCACCGACTCTTTGCTCATGATAGGTCAAGAAGAAAGCTTGGATGACAGACCCAGATATTGTTTCGCAACTCCAGAGAACAACAATGGCGTAGACCTGGAGGAGGAGGTATCCCCCAGTCCGGTGGAGGGCTTTTGTCATAAAGTCTTGTTGAATTCAGTAATGGTGGATAATCCTAATGTCGGGTGCCTGACATCACTTAGGGACACAGAGCGAACTCGCAGAACCAACAGCCTTCAGGATCTTAAAAGAGCAAACAGTTCTCCTGCAGTAAACCAAATCAGGGAGCTTCTCTTGGGTGTACAGCCCACTGGAATGGGTAATCCCAACGAGCTGATAGTGGGTAGTCCGCTGCAGGGCTGTTCTTCCATGTCAACGTTTAGTTTTGAGCCTCTTAGCAGCCCAGAAGGACCAGTCATCATCCAAAACCTCCGCATCACGGGTACAATCACAGCCAAGGAACACCGTGGCACTGGTTCACACCCCTACACGCTTTACACTATCAAAGTAAGTGGCATCACATACCCCAGTCCCAGGAATATCTTAAATGTTGCTGCACACTCATTCTGTGACAATCACTGTTTGAAAGGAATGACCTGCTTGTATTTTTAACACACAGCCACAATATCTCTTGTCACAGACAATAATTTATGGGCAAAAATTTTATATTTTTGGAAATGGGTCAGGGGTTGTGCAGAAGTCCATTTCTGACCACATAAGATGTTAAAACTTAAGGGAGATGCGGTCAAAAAGGAAATTCCACCCTAGGTGCAACTCTTGTCTAGCTAAGAACAAGAAACTACATATGGGGAAACATTTAGTATGGACTAAAAGATCCAAGGAATGTTTCTGACAGCTTGTTAGATATTTGTCTTAAACAATTAAAGCATCTTTCAAGGCAATTGGAGTCCAACCTAGTACTAGCTAGATGTAAAGTTTCAGATGATGTGTACATGCAAAATTCTGACTTTCCTATAGCAGAAATAAGTAAAGCTGTTTTGGTTTTCAGTATGAGACATCAATGGGTTGTGAGAACCCAGAAAGCATCCAGCCAGACTCTGAGTTTGTACAGTCTATACAGACTGGCTCCGAGAATCCCACTCCCTCCCAGCCTGTGGCGTATCACATGGTCAACAGACGATACAGCGAGTTCCTTAACCTGCAGACTCGGCTTGAAGAAAAAGCCGAACTGCGGAAGCTCATCAAAGGTAGTCTTATCCCTCTTTTGTTCTGTTGGTAAAAAATGTTTTCCCCTTGGAACCCATGCAGCGATTTTGCACAATAATTTCTACCTAACAATATTAAATAAAATACAAACATAAGATTAATTTGCAGACTACTTTTTATTTTAACTGTAGTAATTTTTAAACAAGAACTGAAAATACTCGTTAATTCTTATTAAGAACCCAGACTTCCCAGGATAATCCCTCATCTTTTGGTAGTAGTAGGATAGTTGACTAACTTTTGGTCCAACACATTTTGTTAATTGTTCTTTTTTGGGACTGAGTTGTGTTTCACATTCGCCAATGATGTTCGACTCTCTGGGAACAGACACCAGCTTATCTGGGATCCAGATGTCACATTTGGACCCATGACGCAGGTTAATCTAAGTTACTCACGTTAAATTAGGAACCATCCCCTGTCTTGCATGACAAATAAAGTAGGGAAAAATTTAAACACAACATCAGAAACATGAAAAACTAAAGAGAATTCTTGACTAGGACGCTATAATATAACAGCATAATAACGTAAACACAACTCAGCGTAGTGTACAGCCCCAGTAGAAACATGTTTCACAAGCGTATTCTAGATTAGATGATCAGAATCAGAATCAGAATTCTTTATTAGTCATTGCTCTACATGGGTGCAACAAATTTCCAAAACAAAAACAAACAAAAAACAGTGCAGACAAGTAGTTCAAAATTAGAAGAATAAATATAAACATTTTAAAAAGTTATAAATAAGGAGCTGTGCTGGTGGAAAAATGTACAGTGAACGTGAGGCGTTCAGGGGAACAACAGCTCTTGGGGAAAAGCTATTTTTCAGTGTGTTTGTTTTTGTCCTTATTGCCCTGAAACGCCTCCCAGAGGGGAGCCGTTGAAGAAGATGGTGACCGGGGTGTCCGGAGTCCCTGATGATGCTGCGGGCTCTCCTGAGGCAGCGGTTGGAGTAAATCTCCTCCAGAGAGGGGAGAGGGCAGCCGATCAGTCTCTGGGCGGTGTTGATGACCCGTTGTAGCTGCTTCCTCTCTGCTGCCGTGCAGCTGGAGAACATCAGCGCGATGCCACAGCTCAGCACCGACTCCACAGAACAGCTGTAGAAGGACAGCAGCAGCTCTGGTCTCAGGTTGTTCTTCCTGAGAATCCTCAGGAAGTACAGTCTCTGCTGTACCTTCTTCAGGATCGCCATAGAGTTAGTGGTCCACATCAGATTCTTGCTGATGTTGGTGCCCAGGAACCTGAAGACCGGCACCATCTCCACCCTGTCCCTGTTGGTGGTTATGGGCTGTATGTCCTGTTTACAGTTCCGAAAGTCGATGATGAGCTCCTTTGACTTGGAGGTGTTCAGGGTCAGGTTATTGTCCATGCACCATGCATACAGACGCTCCACCTCCACCCTGTATGCTGTCTCATCCCCTCCTGAGATGAGCCGCACCATCGTGGCGTCATCTGCAAACTTGATGATGGTGTTGCTCGGGTGGATGGGGGTGCAGTCATGGGTGTAGAGGGTGTAGAGCAAGGGGCTCAGCACACAGCCCTGTGGAGAGCCTGTGCTGGTCTTCATTGGAGAGGACAGGTGCTGTCCTATTCTCACCCTCTGGGAGCGGTCTATCAGGAACTCCATGAACTAACTACAGGTGCTGTAGGTGAGACCCAGGTGTCCCAGTGTGCTTACCAGCCGGCTCGGGATGATGGTGTTGAATGCCGCGCTGAAGTCCAGGAAGGGTGGTGGCGATGGCGTCCTCCGTAGACCGGTTGGCCCTGTAGGCAAACTGGTGGGGGTCGAATATGGTGGGCAGGTGTGACGTGATATGACCCCGTACCAGTTTCTCGAAGCACTTCATGATGATGGGCGTGAGTGCTACTGGCCGGTACTCATTCAGGCTGGTGATAGTAGTCTGTTTAGGCAGAGGGACGATAATGGAGGACTTCAGGCAGGGTGGGATGGAGCACTGGGAGAGGGACTGGTTAAAGATGATGGTGAAAATGGCTGCAAGCTGGTCTGCGCAGTCCCTCTGCACTCTCCCAGTCACCCCGTCTGGTCCAGTAGCTTTGCGCGGGTTCACTGCCCTCAAGACTCTCCTCACCTCCTGTGTCTCCAGAGTGAAGGTCTGGTTGTCAAGGGGTGTAGGCTGGAGTGTGGGCCCCGCTGGTGGTTAGACCTCGAAGCGGGCAAAGAAGTGGTGAAGCTCCTCTACCAGTGAGGCGTCCCCAGAGATCAAAGTGGTGTTGCTGGATCTGTAGTTTGTCAGGTGCTGGAGTCCCCACCACACCTGTCTGTTGTTGTTGCTGCTGAAGTCAGTCTCGATCTTCTGCCTGTAGTCGGCCTTGGCCTCTCTGATGCCTCTCTTCAGCTCAGCACGAGCATAGCTGTAACACTCCCTGTCCCCAGACCTGAAGGCACTGTTTATGTCCCTCAGCAGTGCCTTCACATCCTTGTTCATCCAGGGTTTCTGGTTAGGAAACACCTGGACGCACTTCTCCACTGTGACAGTGGTGACACAGTGGTAGATGTAGTCAATCACCGCCGAGGTAAACACCTCCAGGTCCCGGTGGGAGAAAACGTCCCAATCTGTGCTTTCATAGCAGTCCTGCAGCTGCAGAGAGGCACCGTCAGGCCAAGTGGTCACAGTCCGGGTTATGGGGTTTGAGCGCTTCCTCAGCGGCGTGTAGGCCTGAATCTGGCGCAGGGACATTTGGTCGGAGGCTCCCAGGTGGGGCAGCTGGATGGCCCTGTAACCATGCTTAATGTTCGAGTAGGCCTTTTCCAGAGTTACCAAGCAGTTACCAAGACAACAGTAAACTCACGGGGAAGGTGGACAGGCCTGCATCTGACCGTGATGAACTCCAGGTCAGCGGAGCAGTGCCTATCGATGGTGGACATGTTTGTGCCCCAGCTGTTGTTTACGTGGATTCACAGTCCCCCTCCCCTGGTCTTACCGGAGTCGCTGCTCCTGTCGTGCCGGTGTGCTGTGCGGCCTGCTAGCTCAATAGCCATGTCTGTGATGGATGAATGAAGCCAGGTTTCCGTGATCAGCACGATGCAACAGTCCCGAATGAGCTTATTTGCGACCAGCTGGAGCTTCATCTCATCCATCTTGTTTGTGAGAGATCTGGCATTGGAGAGGAAAACGCTGGGCAGCGGTGGTCTGTGAGGTCGCGATTTTGCTTCCTCTTCCTGCGCCGCCTCCTCCTCTTGCCCGCGGGGATGAGTGCCCACGGGGACCCCGGTGTCCGGGCTAGCTCCGGTGGTATGTTGTGTGTGTGTTTATAAAGTCTTCCGATAAGGGCTGTTCGCACTATAATAGAGTAGAGTTTTTCTGCAACTTTACGGGACAGATGTCATCAAGAAGGATTGATCAGCCAATCAGAAGGAGAGTTTAGTGCAATTATAGATCTCGTGTTAGCAAAAATTTAGCTCCTTCATACTGTCTAACAAATAATGCACGAACATATTTTCACAAATGGGCTCTTGAGGCCATCCCGGGGTTAATTTTTAATGTTCAGCCAAAGTGGGCAGGGCAGTAAAAAGGTTTGTGCAAGTAAACGGTCAACATTAAGATGTTTAGTGAATGTCGCTACACCAAATATGTTACAGTAATGTTACTTTCAGGTGTCAAAGGCCCAAAGAAAATCTTTCCAGATATGCCGTTTGGAAACATGGACAGTGAAAAAATTGAGGCCAGGAAAGGACTCCTGGAAACCTTCCTCAAGGTCAGTTCTTTTTTATTTTTTGATTTTGTTCTAAAGATACCTGGGCCTCTGTAACACACTGATAAATATCATCTGTTTCGACATCTGCAGCAACTGTGTGCCATCTCTGAAATAGCCAACAGCGAAGAGATGCAGGAGTTCCTTGCTCTCAACACGGACGCCAGGATTGCCTTTGTGAAGAAACCCTTCATTGTGTCACGGATAGACAAGGTTAAAAGTTCAACATTTTTGTAGGATTCTGTTATGTCAAGGGAATTAGGAGGAATGCAGGATTCAGTTTTAAATTACCTTTGTTACATTTCGACAGAGCACTCCATATTTGCTCATAACCATTACAATAAGGAAAGACATTGTAAGCTTTATTTTAGAAGGTATTAACATAACAGCCACTCCAGAACAGACACAGTTGTTAGTTTCATGTTGTTTTAGTAGCATCAACGATGATTCCTGAGAAGTTTCATGCATCTGTCAGTTGTTTTTTGTGGGGGTGGGGTTGTACCTTCTTCTATGTCACATCACTTTGAGCCCATATATGTGTATACTTTTCTGCTCCAATGCCTCTTTCTGTTTTTGTATCCACTGGTTAACTAGTTCTTCATCTCATTCTATCCCTTCCAGCCTCTTCTGTCACACTCACCTGCTGCCAATCCTCTGTCACTAAACCAATGGATCCCTTCTGTAGTCTTTCTTTGCCATCCTTTGTCCAGATATCTCCTATTTCTCTTTGAGCTCCACCTCTCTTTGCTAGTGCCACTGTCTTCAAACCATGTTTCCCAACAGCACTCACACATGTGTCATTTCTTGCTTCTACTGACTGACAGCTCTGTTTCACCTCCTTCCTACTCTCACTACATCCATTTTCTTGGAACTCTTTGCACAAAATGATAGTCAGACTTATGGATCGTACTGAATAGGATTAGAATAGAAATACCTTCCAAAGAGAATAAAAACAATAGATAGTAGAGCAATGTGAGCAAATGTAGAGCAAAGTAGAGATTGTTGGTAGCGGTGATCGTTGGGATGTAGGAGTTTAAAATGTGGTGTATAAACCCTAAATTCATATTTCCCAAATTGTGTATAAAGATTTCGCTTTGTTTTTATACATCAGACAGACTTACAAACCACACGCAATAATCAAAGGGACCATAGTTTTCTTACTTTTAGCTTAATAATGGGTCTTGAAAGTGGACAAAGGACCTAAAATGTGATTGTGCTGCTTTGGTAGAACGTAATGGCAGTAAGCTGCTGCGTTTAGTTACCAGGCTGTTGGTATGATCCGCCTAAATGTCTAAAGTTTCACGTACTTTACGTATTTATCTTTTCTACACAAGTGTACGTTATTTGAATAAATATTTGCACTCTTTTTTTCTCAGTTATTATGCACCATATTCTATCTCATTATATTAGTGACTCCCGTCCTAGTCTGTACTGACAAGACTCTGCTACTACTTACAGTAGGCGTGTTTTTATGTGTGTCACCTGTATTTTCACGCAGATCGTGGTAAACGCCATCGTAGACACCCTAAAGACGGCATTCCCTCGCTCGGAACCTCAGAGCCCCACTGAGGATAACGAGTCCGAGGTGGACGGAGGGAGGATCGGTACAGAAAAGAAGAACAGGTAGGTTGTTTTAACAACTGGCTGAAAACCAGGCTCTAAGTAGTTAGTAGTAATGGGCAAAACATGTTTTATTTGTTATTAAATGCACTGATTTAGCAGCACCCGTTGATGGTATCTGCTAAATACGCTTTGACTTCCTACAGATAAACACGAAACATTCATCAGCTTCACGATGATGCACAACTTTCTGTTGGCCTGTCAAATAAGATCCCAATACAAAATTTCAGGTTGTGCTTGTTATGTGACAAAATCCTTTCAAGGGTTCACAGGGTTTGAATGCTTTTGCAAGGGACTGTGTAGGATATTTTGAAGTCAGCTTTAGCGAAGCAATAAATAATGTGAACTTCAGACATTTTAACTAGGTATACCTTTCTTTTTGCTAGATTTTCAACTATACAAACGCTAGAAATGTTACGTTTAAGGAATATTTCGATCATTTTGAACTTAATGCTTCTTATTATTTCTAGGTAATGTTATCTTCTTTTCTTATCCTAGATCGCGTCTAAAACTCTCCAGCAAAGGCATCATCCCCTTCATGAACTGCTCAGACATTAGACCTCCCGTGTCATTTGCTTATGACCAAACCAGAACAGTACGTAAACTTGGTTACAGCTTCATCGCAGTTTTAGATCTAATGCGAAACGAACGATGGGATGTATTCATAATTTCTTATTCCTGCTGTCTCGTCAGGTGTTTAACGGCATGTCTCTGGTGGATTTACAAGCCTTTGTTACGGAGGAGGAAAGGTTGCTTATGAAGGAGGCAGAGAGGGAGAGAGGTCCGGTGCCAGGAGAGTGTGTCGGCTGCCAGAATCAGGCTGTGGGTGGAAAGCGCCACAAGGAACACGGTGAGGAAGTGAAGCTACTCAGACTTTCTGTGTATTTGTTTAATTCCAGGCTGACACAAGACTTTTTTTGCTGTCGTTTTGTCCTAGCTGAAATCTAAGATCTAAAGCTTTTTCTTTATAAACAATAAACCTATTTCACTTAAAATGTTGTTCAGAAATCTACCAGTACCTAAATCTGTGTTGGTGACCTCTTCTCCTTTGACAAGATAATTCATCCTATCTTATAGGTCCGGCTTATCAAAATGCTGATTAGTAAACATGATAATAGGCCTTAGGCTGGCCATAATAAAAGGCCACTTGGAAATATGAGGTTGCCTTATTGTGGGGGTCTCAGAAAAAGCAGTCAGTATATTGTTGTGGTAGAAATTGTGTCCAACTCTTTTTAATACGAGGCCGTGGATTATGATGCTGCAACATGAGGGGATTCTTGTTGAATAATGACTCTTAAACAGAAAGTACCTGACCATATTTAATTACCCTGAACCACAGTGTCTTTTATTTCATGTTTTTTTATATAGATGCATCTCAGACACAGTGGCTAATTTTTAAGGGGAAACCTAAACTTAAAGTACAAGATAAGCATATGTTTAAGCCAAGATCAGTCAAAACCATGTATACAGCACAATAACGGAAATATGAAATCAGTGCTAACTTAAGCTGTACAACTTAAAGTCGCCTCACTGCTTGTTTGACGTGAAAGCGGGCCTTGCTGGAAAATACATTTTCTCTGAATTTCGACCTGAACCATCATTAAGGGCCTGATCTAAAAAGATTCCAAGTAACAATCGGTTGATTGCAATTATTAGGAAGGACAGTTGAAGTTAGGAGTAGAGGGAATTAATCCCACACTTGCGCCTTTTTGCCGGCGCAATTTATGGGATGTGCAGCAGAGGAACACAACCTACACCACCTGTTTTGGGCTGTACGGACCCAGTCCTGCAGTTTATAAAGAGATGTTGTTGTGTGTTGTTGAAGTCCACTATTATTACATAATATTATTGACACGTTGTTTATAATTCGGATATTTTTGATATCAACTTTTGGCCCAGTCCTGTTTGGTGTTGAGCCATTCTTATTGTCTTGTTGCTTATTGTAATTAAAGCTTGCTGCTTCTATACTTGCTTGTGGAGAACAGACCAAAGGTTCTACTGACGGTTATGATCTGTCTTGAACTTAACCCCAAACATTTAATGTTCTGATCTTGGAGCCACTTTATTTCTCTTGCCTTGTGACTCTCTTCCTTTGTGTGGGATAATTATGAGAGCATCACCACATTGTTCCTAGATTGTTGGAAGACGCTGTTTTTGAAGGACATTGTGATCCCTCTCTGCTCTGCACTGTTAGCATCACGATTTCTGCGTTTAAACCTCTCACCAGGTTCAGGCCTATTGGATCGTGTTCATTCAAAGAGAGGATGACTTTACAATATTTTCTCTAACACATCTAACTTCATTGTCTGACAACCAGCCAGTAAATTGTGCTGCTAATATTACTATAATGGCAAAAAGTTAGCAGGTCATTTTGTTCCAGAACAGAAATACACTGAACAGAGTTTTTCTTTTTGGACTTTTAAATATTAATTCTGAATATTTAGCATGATCGTAAAAAAAAGAGAGTCATTAGAAGCTGCATAGTTTACGAAGCAAAAATCATCCTCATTATCATCTGTGTTTGGTGTGATCAACACGTCTAGCAGCTTCAAAGGTTAACCACACGAGGGCAGTGTGAATAAAATAATGACATTGTTGTAACTTGATAATCTTTCATATTCTGACCAAATTTTTCTGTAACTAAATATAACACGCTTGTTTCTCAACAGATGTTCTGTCAGTCATACATTTTACCACGGTCTGTCATTATATCGGACTTGTTTGTGTTTGTTTCAGACTCAGCGGGTGAGATGTCCCTGGCGGAGGTCACCCTGAACCTCCTCTGTCTTCTGATGAAGGAGCAGTGGAGCTGGTTATGTTCTGAAAACATCCAGAGGACTGTCAGGCTGCTGTTTGGAACGCTCATTAACAGGTGATATGTTCTTCAATACTGCCGAGATGCCACAACACGGTGCAGCAAGACAGAAACTTGATTTCTTTCAGACTCCCCTAATAAGACTTTCCAAGAAAAGCTCTCCAAACAAAAACTAAATAATTTCCCATCTGCCTTTCTTCTGCATGAGATGCAGAAATTCTTGGCAGCAAAAGTCCTGCACATAAAACTCTGTGCTTGCAGGAATTTTGTTAGTAGAAGCTCTACACTCAAGCATACAGCTGTTTTGCTCCAGTCTCAGTCTATAGATTTTAAACTTGAACTTTAGAAACTTTAAACAAACGTTGTAGACCATAGAATACCTCTAAAAATAAGTATCAGTACTTTTGCCTTTTGTGAAGTTTTACAATAGTTGTTTAATCCCTGCAGAGTAAAGATTATTCACTCATACTTGATTAATCCAACAGGAAAATGAAATGTTGTTGCAGCCGATATCATCCAAGATTTTTCTAAGATTATTTGTATGTATATGCTGATGGCAGGTTGATCTCCTGCAGTTTAGTTTGTTACTGATCTGAGAGCCTCAGATTAAAGATACGCTGTTGTTATAGTCTGATGAAATTGATGCTCCTGGTTATCCATATTGTTTTTCATTAGATGAAGAACCCTTCTTTGCACACTATCCTCCAGATGCTCAAGCGTATTCAGCTTGTTAGCAAGCACATTGATGGAAGAATGATCTCCTTCCTTCTCTCTCTCCTCTTTGCTTCTGCTCTGGATCCACAACACCTCCTTTCCAACTTATCAGGGAATTATGGCAGCAATTGAGGTATTATTTCCTCCTAGTGATGTTAGGTAACTCCTCCCAGTTGTAATCCACCTTTTCGTCATGGTTGTGCATGTACCAAATGTCTAAAAGTTAAAAAGACCATCTGCACAGCATTCAAAATCATTGAAAAATTTTAGGAAATCTATAGTTAACTTAATGCAGAATTGAATCTGACGCCGTGCAAAGGTAAACTGATAGATTTAGCTTGCTGCTTCTTGCTTATATTTCCTTTCTGGCCATTTATCCAACAGTTCAACATTCTCAGAAAACCACATATTTTTCATTTCTCTTTAAAAAAAAAAGTCTCTTCAATTACAACGTTACCTTACCTTCACAGATTCGAAAAGTTGATCAACAATGTCAGCACCCTGAATATAATTTGGTTCCACCCATCAGGACCTAAACTATCTGTACATCACTCATGTTATTGAGTTGCAATCCTTCAGGTGTTTCATTAATTAATTTCAAATCAAAAAGAAGAGTATTGATCTTGCAACAATCTACACATAACCAGATTAAGCAGCTGTAAATGTTAGCTATCTTTCCACATACTAGATCATAGCTCATCTAAAAGCCATATTTGGTAGGTCTAAGATAGTAGAAATTCTAGAAATGAAGAATATTTTGTGAAACACCATATTTCTCATGTTTATAGCAGTGAGTTTGTGTTGATCTGTGTAGTGCTTGTGTATTAGGAAGAATGGTGTAGAATTCCCTTTAGTGCTGTTGCAGTATAGTAAGTGTTATATTTTTGCCATGTGTTCGTAATTTTATTCTATTGTTTTGCATCAACTTTCTATTCCAATCCTCAAATTGTTAAGCAATTAGTATCTTAAATACTCAGAAAGTAGGTGGTGCTCTCAGTTGGTGCCAGTCCAAGCATTTAACATGCATCAGTGCAGATGGTGTCTGCATATTACAGCATATTAAGTGCTTGGATTATCATTGGTTGACATTTGAGTTGCATTTGCTTAATTCCTGAAGCAGTGTTGTCTTTATGCCATGTATGGGGGGTCTTGGGGCTTCTAAAAGAAAAGTCTGTGGCATTCTGGTTTACTTGATGATCAAGCTTTGCATTTTATAGTATTGGATGTAAAGGAAGGAGATGAAGCAGACATATTTAGCTAAGGGAGCATTTCCATCTACAGGTGGTCATCTCCCCCCACTCACCATTTTCTACCCTTACATTTTTTGGTCATCTTGTACTAGACATGTTTAGATTTGAAATGTAGCCATCTACTGCAGCACGGACCATGTGTTACTCATGCCTACCTCTTTCGCATTTGGGGCCACCTTTAGTTCATCCTTAATAGGGCTGCAACAACGCAACGCAGATTATGATAAAACGTTGATGCCAAATTTAATGTAACGAAGCATCATTTAAAACAAAGGCAACAAACATTGCTGCTCATCTCAGTGTTTCAATCTAACCTCACTATAAGTCACAAGCAGTTTCCTAAGGGGACTGCGGAGGGCAAATGTTGCCTTGTTGACGGTCTCTTAGCAACAGGCTGCAAGAAGCACGGAGTTGTGAAGCAGTGATAATAAACTCTTATAGCTTGTTTGTTTTGTTTTTCTAATAAGAACATGGTAAGGTAGTAGACTGGGAGTTGTTTGTTAATTATGTCATTTCTTCGTGGCTGCCAAAATCTTAATGTATAGCCTACCATTTATCATTAAAAATATATATATATATAATATGTTCTGCCCAAATTTCATTTAATTATGGAATTTATGCACATGGTGAGCAAAGTGGAACTAAAATCAAATTCCACGTGGCCGAGTATTTGTGTGTTCATTTTACAGAAACCTAAGATTATAATGTCATTCTAAAAATTGTTTATTATTCATCAAATTTGCTTCTTCAATCACCAACAATCTATTCTTCTGTGTCGATACCTCTAATTTTCTTTTACCCTTATTACAATATTTTCTCCCAGTAGCCAAATTGATGGAAATTTTGTTTATGTTATGGTAAGTAAATGCATCGTAACGCATGATAAATACAGAAACATAGAAGGGCTACTTAGTACTTTGAAATGGTTAAAGAGAAAAAAACTAATGGGTGTAAAAAAAAAAAAAAAACTAGGCAGATTTTACCTAAAGTCCTTCCTATGTGACTTAAAGCATTCTTTTCTCCTGCCTCTGCTGACCTGATTTTACTTTTCCTAGGGTGTCACCTGTTTTTAAACATTTGTGGGCAAAGTGCTGTGAATTTTCAACGAGGATTTTTACACCAAGTCTCTGTTTTAGGGGGCAGCTGTGTGTGCAGACTGAGGCAGGGCAGGACAAGGAGACACATGTTTCCAGTGGAGATTCAACAGAGAATGCTGTTATGGGCTGCGGAGGGGATGCTGGCTGACAGGGCCAGTCGTTAGTCAAGAGGAGTTGATGTTTTGTACAAGATTGTGACCTTCTGCGGTGGCCCACACCCTAACGACAACAGAGCATTTCTATCTCTCCGTTGGCTTAAAGAAATTTTCACTTTGTAAAATGAGAACCTTGCTCTCACCTTTTGGTTACAAGTCATTTATGTGGCACAGTTGTCGTAAAGTACATCAGTGCATGAGCATACATGCATTCCTGCAAAGTTTGACCCTGACATCAACTCACGAAGCATTTGCTGCGTGTGGTTTTAGCACGTGCTCCCAGCATCCTGAATATGCAGACGATATTCTCAGGATGCCATGCGCAGTGACCTCACGTTCTCTGGGGTGTCAACACCAGAGTATTAAAAGTATAAGAACAGCAACCAGGACAAATGATAAAGTTAAGTAAAGAAATTCTATGCTTTTATTTCACTTATAAAAAGATTAATTAGAAACTTTTGTTTGCAAGCTTCAATAAGTTATTTAGCTGTTATCCCAGACTTCATATGTTTTGGTGTAGTGCTTAGTACAACCTAATTTTTCAGCCGAATAAGGAAGTGCTGTGGAAGTTTGGCCATTTTTACATAATCTGACAGCTAATCAGTGGTAAGCAAACAGCAGCTCCAGGCAGTAGAAACTTTATTCTTGCAGGTCGACTGCATATACCATATGTCGTTCTGAATTCATTCTGGAGTTTGAAGGTAATGGAGAAAGTGTGTTAGTGATTAAGTCAAATCAGAGTCTTGGTCTATGAGTGTGTGTGTTTTGGCCATGTATTTGCTACACTCTGGGGACCTGTTAACAAATACTGTTTTAGTGGGGACCGACTTCCCGTTTTGGTCACCAATGACTGCTCCCTATGGATACAACTGCTGTTCTTGGGATTAGAGGTCAGGTGTATGATTATAATGTGAATTGAGTTGGGGTTGGATTCAGGCATGTACTAGTAATGGTTAGGTTTAAGGTTAGGGTCGGAGGTTAGGCCATAGAAATTCATCACAAATGAATGGATGTCAATGGAAAATCCCCGCGACGTTAGAGAAACATAAAGACCTGTGTTTGTGTGTGTGAGAGAAAGTGTCTGTGACATAAGAGGCTGAAAAAGCCATCTCCTGCTCCTATAAAAGGGGTGATGCGTCTGTTTTTTATGGACTGGAACCTGTGCCAGTTTATGATGAATATAGTTTCTTTCCATTCACATTCAGGATGGAAAATCCAGCCCTAGCAAAGCATTTCTCAATGACTTGTAATAAAGGAAAATTTCCTTCTCTTATCGGTTTATAGACTTCAACATAAATACAATTGAAATAGCTGTACAAAGGGTTACTGTATCTTTTTTTGTTTGGGTACCTTCTGACGGATTAATACGTATTCCTTCAACAAGCTTTGGAACTCTTGGGTTCCAAGAAGGAGGTTGAGGAACTGAGTGGGAAATGATGACAATGGATTACATCAACCAAGCTTCACTAATTTGGATAGAGTTCTGTTTTATGGAAGAAGGTGTTTCAGCCTGTGGTTAGAATCATCATGTGAGGGAGGATCCCATAACTACTATCTTAACCACAAGTTGGAATTTACTGACTGTTTCCAACTCAAACAGTCTGAATAAACCAAACTAATCATCTTTCAGGTCTGGAATAGATGTTTAACCATGGCAAGAAGGTATTTGTAATGTTGCAAGTGTATTTTAGCACCCCCTACAGGTGATTATGTGAATAGTCGAACGGTGACATAACAGGAAGTAGGAAGTTTATGGATGTATAAATGCTGTTTGATGACTGACAATAATCCACATGCATCTGGCTCCGTACTTCATCTTTCATAGTATCATATTTTACTCTTTTTCCTCCTTCCTGTGATGTTACTTTTTGACTATTCACAGAATCACCCTTTAGGGTGTGCTAAAATACACTTGCAACAGCACAATATCTGTTTTACAAATGAGGGCAGACAATTGGCCTCTTAAATAATACCAAAACTATGACCCCAAATATTATGGGTGATGGAAGGAAACTTAATGGATGTAGATACAGTATAAAAAGAGGAAGTTTAAACAATCAGTTTCATCTATTATAATGGCCAACGACTAATGATGTGCTCTTAGACATGTTACTGTACAATATTGCCTCTGCTGTCTGGAGGTTGACCTATTAGTATGTCATAATGCTCATAAAACTGTTGTTCAGCAATGTTCTTTAGTCAGAGCCCTTTACTAATCTGTTGCATGATTGACTGCTTTCAGAGATCCTTTCTGCCCACAGCGTCACCTTCTACAGTGAAGATACTTGGATGAAGATACGTGGATGATACTTGGATGAGTTACTACAACATTTGATTTCCCTTTGGGATAAATAAAAGTAGTTTTGAAATGACAAGCTCACACATGTCAAGTATATGTGAGATCAGGGCTTTTCAGAAGCTTTTCATAGCAAAGCCAATTTTCATTTGTGTTTGGGATCATTATCCTGATGGAAATCCCAATTATCTATAATTTCCAATACCATTGGCATAAAACAATCCCACAGCGAGATGATATCGTCGCCTTGCTTGATACTTGTTGTTCTATAACTTAAAATGCATTTAAACATCCCTTGGACTCTCTTTAAATCTAAAGGTACCAGTTCAGATTGTTGGGACTGGTTGTTCCATCACGGCAGCAATGAGCTGTTGGTCCGCTCTGCTTAAAACCCCCATCTCTGCCAGCAGATTCCCTCTGAATCTTCTGGTTGAGTTGCATCTTGCTAAGAGAAATTATTATGAGATCTTTTGTGTTTTAGAGATAAATCGGCTTTTTTTGGTGACTATTCACATAATATTTCACTTCACCATAAACAATTTGAAAAGCACGGCGAGTCCTCGCTTTCAGCTAAATGATGCATGGTAGAGAGAAGGGCGCTGGACGGATTTACACTCTGTCAAAAGTTGTCATAAAAGAGGCTCCTGTTCATTTTTTTTCTGCTACTCACTGCGTTTCTCCTTCTGTTAGGCTGTTTATTAATACCAAGAGATCTCAGCCTGACACCCAGTCGTCTGCTTGGATTATACCAGGGGTGAACATTTAGCTTGGCTCCAGTCAAAGTGGTTTCTGAGCTCTGCTGTGCTGCTCAGCTAATGACCACATCCTGTTATTTGGGGTAGATTCTATGTCTGGTGGTTAGAACTCAGATGGTCACATGTGTTGAACTATCCAAACATGTTTGGGTAGTACAACACATTTTTATGTTCCCACTGATGGTAGTTTGTCCCACTACACTTGCTCCACACTGCAAAGGTCTCCAACCCTGGTCCTTGAGAGCAACTGTCCTGCAGGGTTTAGATGCAACCCTGCTTCAACCCACCTGAAGCAAATAATTGGCTCGTTACCTGGCTTTTCCCAAACTTGATAGTGCTGAATTATTTGACGCTACTGGGTCTACCAGACGCATTTTTGCACAGTTGGGTTAACGCAATGCAAAGCCGCAACACAACAGCAAAGTCTATCTTAGCTGCCGTAGTGGTTTGCTTACGCGTTTTATTGAGCCTTCATTGTGACTGTATATAGATCAGTGAAAAACATTTTTACACATAACGACATACACCACAACAAAGTATGACAGAAAATTAAATTCGTCACATTTGAATTAGTCCCTAACTGTCCGCGCAGCACAGCTTAAACATTGTTTCCAGTGCTTTTAAGATCATATCATAACTTGTTACTAAATGAGGGTCTCTGGAATCTCCATGACTGGGATGTGAGAACTGAATCTCAAAAATGAAGCCAGTTATTTAGAGCATCTACCCTCAGCACATGGACATTGATGGAGGTTTTTGCAGTAAGCAGAAAGGTTATATCCCTACGCTGTCCATTATTGTTCTCTATTGCTATTCCTTGACACATGGAGCCTGGAGAGTGAAAAACCCGAGACGGCTGTTGGGAAGCAATAAGCTTCTCCTGTCAGCAGGAATTTGCTTCCTGGCTGATGGGACCTGGTGACCAGATAGATGGCGCTCACATGAAGGATTTGGTGCCGGGGAGGAGAGTGAAGGGAGTGTTTGATGTTAAAACGGCTCGTTACTTAATGAGGTGTGTTGTCTGTCTACCCCTGAAGATCAGGGCGAGGTTGAACATCTGTGGACAGCCTGTTCCTGAGAAGAGACATGGGATCAGGCTGTCTGAGGGGTTTACATCTCATATCATGTGTAGGTTAACACCATACGCCGTATAATGCCACTATCCTGTTGCACAGGTCAGTATTTCCTCTCAACAGCCTTTTAATGAGACACGTATCTGTTCCTGGGTTGATTTCTTTTCTCAGAATCAGAATCGGCTGTTGTGTTACCCTCTCAAGGGAAAATCAAAGGTTATCCAGCAAAGTTACTTTTGAAGTGTATGAAACAGGACATCACCGTCACCTCAATGTGGCAACAATTAACCTCCCTTTGTGTTCATCCTTATTTGGCGTCATAGTGACTTGTTGCCAGGCCGAAACTCTCATTGGCAGGACGTGTAAAGTGACGCAGCTTATTATTTTCCGCGCTGTTGATAAAGTTAGACGGTGGACCAGTGCTGCGCTTCAACCCCGCGGGGACATTTGCAGAAAGAACTTGCTAAGTGATAAGCACGTGTTGCAGGATGAGGTCATGCAGCGATCTCTCCGGCCTCTCTACATCCACCGTGAACATTTTCCCCGTTCACCTGAGACGTGTATCCTTCACACACTTCATCTTCTGCCTGCAGAGACCAGCTGTTGCAGTGACATTTAGTCTGGGGAAATCTGGCGGGTTTATTTTAGCTCAAACAGGACTTTGTGCTTCTCTTCATTGACCTTAAATGGCAACTAAAACTTTGCTGAGCAGATTTAGAGAAAATGTACTTGTTTTTTGTATTCAGCTCTGTCGTTGATCATCTTTAGCTGACTCAGTTTATGATTGTCTGATTCTCACCTTTGGCTAAATGTGCAAAGTATGAATTTTTTTCGTACTTGATCACATAATTCATCACATTTTTATAATTGCTTTTACTAAATGAAAAAATATTATCTCTGTAACTTCAACTACTGCTGACATAAAAAAGACTTGCATAATGTTTCTTACATTTGGTAATAATTAAGTATTTTAGTGCTTTTATTTTATTCCTCTCAGTTGTCAAACTTTGTTGTGCAAAAGGCTAGATTTAGCTTTGGAAAAGTGGGGATCAACATTTAAGGACATACAAAGTAAGGGTTGCTAATATAGGATGCTAAAGTTTAGAAATTTGGCTTTTAAAATAGTAAAATTCTGTTTAAACCAACTTCTTTTATGCAGAGTGAGACGCTGCATCTGCTCCTGATCTACGTTATACCTTTAGCAGGAAGGCTGGTTTTATGTTCAGTTCAATTCAGTTTACTTCTATAGTGCCAAGTCACAACACCTAATATCACGAGCATGATTCAAACTGATCCTAGTTATGGATCTGGGCTTTATTATTCAAATTAGTGAAAAAAAGTTTAGATGCCAAGCAGATCAAATCGAGTCATTAAACTTGCAGCATTCAAGGATCTACTCCGGGATCAGTATGCTGAGACGGTGGACGTTAGCTAGCATTGTATTGTCGACTTTACAGCCATTCTACATGCTGAGCATGAATGTGGCGACAGTGGAGAGGAAAAACTGCCTCATCTGCCACCACCAAATGAGTGTTTTTTTTTTTTTTCAGCAGTCAGTGCGTCGGAGATGTGGTCAAACCTGGCAGCTCACCAGTTAATCACAGTGTCACCATTCAAACAATTTAGAAAGACCCTGATAGATTCACATCAATACTTGTTGCTAGCATGTGCTTGTTTACCAAAAGCCAGCATGTTTCATTCATGTTTTCTAACACACCTCCTTTTTGTTGGCCTTAATTCTCTGCGTATCCTTTTTTTCTTCATCCAGTAAAGAACACATCTGTAGATGTCGAATATGTAGCTGACTGACGGAACACGTGGCGACTTACACATACCATGCAGCCTCTTCCCAAGCTGATCTGAATTACTGAGTCACTTCGTTTAGTAACACTTTATGTTTTGTTTGATTTAAGCCACATGAAGCTCACTGGCAGAAAGCTGTTCCAAAAAAAAAATATCTCTTTTGCAAATGTTCCCCAGCTTGAAAAACATCTCTGATTGAGTGGAGCTGGAAAACAACTCTGGTGGTTTTCATGGTCACAGTCTGAGTCTCAACTGGACCACAATCCCTCGTATAGAATTACTTGGCATTTGTCAGCTTTAATTGGTCGAAAGTGCTCTGCTGTGTGTATTGGGTATGGAGGGTCTAAATCCGTGTGTGGTTGCCTTCTCTGAAGGGAGAAGTAATCTTTCTGGTGATTCTCATAAGACCTCAATAGTGATGACAGCAGAGGCTAAGTTCAGAACAGGTTGTTTGGACTGAGAGATCGAGCTGGGTTCCTGCATCTTTGCATGAGTACAATAGTTAGTACGGTGACATCTGTGCAGTGTGATGACTCCAAAAGCAAGAGTTTTCTGCTCTGACGGAAAACCGTCAGAGCCTGCCTGTAAAACCAAGCGGCGTGTGGGTGTTAAAACTCGGGCATGAGTCCGTAACGTCACATGTCTGTGTTTTGACCAGATATGAGGACTGAGGCGCCACGACAATCCCAATAAAACCAGAGTCGGCACGCGGTCGAAGATTCAAACGTGCACTGAGGAGCAGAGCAGACCTGAAACGGCCTCCAGATGTCTGGGATGGCACCGTAGCCTGGGTGAAGGTGCTAACCAAAGATGAAGGCAGATATATCACATTAGGTGCTGTTGTAGCATTACAGTAGGGAAAAGCTGACTGATTCAGTTTTACATTTTACATTTGGACTTTTTAAAGTCTGGTTGTCATAGTGAATAATAAAACATTTCAACTTTGTTCTGACCCAGGGATTCAAATTTTTTGCTTTTATTAGAGAAAACAGTAGCAATGGTGTTATGTCTTCAGTAGAGATAGACCATGGATGGAAGAATAAATGGATGAAAATAAAATAATTGCACCCAAATGTGAAAATAATATAAACAGGATTAGACTCACTCTTTCTTTATGTTATATCTGTCTTTGATTAAAGGCAACATTGCTTAAATATAATATTTCACTTTTTAATTAATTAATATATAGATACTCACTTAGAGCTTTTTTTTTTCCATTAAGCATCCCAGAGATGTTTGTGGTCTATAAAACTGTCAGTCCAGTTTGTTTGTGGGTGCTTAAGTTTCCAAATGGTCTCATTTTGAGAAGAATTAAAATTTGCATGGTATGCTTTAAACTTTGGATTGATTTTTTTGGACCAAGTTCTTCATGCCAGACAGAGAAACGGCAGACTTCAGGTTTAACTGTCGTGTTCAGTCACCGTGGCTGCCACAAGTATTACTCCATCCATTTGGACTGTTGACAGTCCGCATGTTGCCTAACTGTTAACGTCACCGTCTAATGCACAATTTTAACTCGAACCAGCTAAAGCAAGAGATAATCTTTAACTGAAGCCAGCTGTTCTTGCTTTATTGAGATGGCCTTTTTTTGTAGTCCTGGGCAAAAACAACATTATCAGTTTTTCAAACTCGCCGTCGCCGTTATTGCCAGTATGGGCGTCACTTTAAACAATACCAACAGTTCAGTACAGTTCAGGTCTGTTTTATCTTGTTTAATTCCTTTTATTCAGACTAAAATAAGCTGAGTAAATATGTTTAGATTTGTTTGTTTCTTCAAGCCCCCTGAAAAACCTCTGATGCATTCAAAATCGGCTGAAATTGTAATTTTTTTAATAAGCAGCAATATCTTTTTGCTCATATATTTTGTTAAAATCTAACTTGGAAGTTACCTCTATCTTGTTTCACTAGAAACTAGACAGACATACTTTTTCTGTTTTTTGCCATGTTTCTTTGCTGATTATAACAAAAGAAATATGTGACCTTAACTTTTAGATTCTTTATTCGGGACTGAAAATTAACAGAAACACTGGAAACCAGATGGTCCTAAAATAAGGAAAAACTTCCAATGCCCAGATATGTCCAAACTGACTGCAGACCCCCAGAACCCGGGGCGAACCATGTTGCTCAGTTCAAGCTGTGAAATGGCCTTACGCGTTCCAGCTGTTAATTGTCCATGTGTCCATGTGCTACATCCAGACATGTGGACATCATTTAGAATAACAGGCCATTCTGTTTTAATGAGCTCTGATTCACTAATCAAGAAATTAGTTTATGTTCTCCTTTAAGCTTTAGTCTGCACGGTTTGATTTCTCCCCCTAAAACCCAGCAATCCTGAGGGGGAGTTAATATGTGCACAAATGGGCTCCAGCAAAAATATGGCTTTCTATTACATCTTTGATGTACAACAGGAAGATGGTTTTTGAACTGACAAGTTGCTGCAAGGTTTACTCCTGCTGAAACCGAGCCCTGATCATATTTTTGGTTCATGAAATTAGGTAGAGTTTTGGGCTTCTTCACACATTTCAAAAAATGCATCTCACATCAAAACTGTATGAAAATTACTATATTTTAAAACTTTCAAATATTTAGAATTAGCTTTATTGGCCAAGATTTGGGGAAAATAAGAAAGGATTTCACTTTGGCTTTAAACTGCATACAGCATACACCTTTAGAAGACTAAAGTAAGTATGAAAGAAAACCTTGTATATGTGAAAAATGGAAGGATTGTTGTAACAGTGCAAAAATGCTTATTGTGTTTCTCAGCAGAGTTGCTGATTGCTCACAGCTTAAGTTGGTCATGAGAGAGGTACTTTCTGGAGAAACTGTCTCTGAGGAATAAGCCTAACAAACAGTAAAGAGAACGGAGATTTGATCAAAGTCAAAGCAAATAACACACACGAACAGCTCATGAGGGTGGACCAAATGTGGCGGCTAACGAAAACCTGCCAATAACTAAAATTAGCCATTACACTAAAATTGTTTAGAACTGCATATTTTATCAGTTCAAACACCAA
Source organism: Orestias chungarensis (assembly GCA_032876305.1). Lineage (NCBI taxonomy): Eukaryota > Metazoa > Chordata > Actinopteri > Cyprinodontiformes > Cyprinodontidae > Orestias > Orestias chungarensis. The sequence continues at coordinate 315,992 of JAVLVB010000453.1, read as the reverse complement.
ATATGTCCAAATATGGAGAGTGGAGTCCTTATTTGGAACTACAGCAAAAGCAACCAGAGAGTTGCACATCGCCTGCTGCACTCTGTCTAGTAACAGCGCTTAGGTATCTCAGCTTCTCAAGCTGCATTTTCTTTAGAATATGTCAGATTTGCTGTACAAAAAAGCAATTGTGTCCCACCAGAAATGGCACAAACAGGTGAAAATATTGAAGATCATGTAGGCGAGCCTTTGCTGTATTTAGAGACACCGCATAAAGCCCTCAGTGCTAAACGTTTGCATCAACCTTTGTAACGGGGAAGTATTTCAGTCATGGCCGGATAAAAACTAAGCAGGTGGGCAGCTGTGTTTAACTTTCAACACTTCCCTTACCCTCAAGAGAAGCACATGCTTTACTTCTAAGAGTTATGGATGTAAAGTGTGTGGAAACCAAGAGCCACAGCCTTGGACAAGCGGACACAATAACGAGCTGAAGCTCTGTGGCATTATGAGGGCTAATTTACAGCTGGGCAGGGATTCCATGCTCTCTTTTCTGCTGTAAATCTTTACAGATCTGCAGGCTGTTGCAGAAGGGAGAAATTCTCCTTCGCCTATGCGCCCTATGTACTATCAATACTCAACTCTGAATTATTTAGAGCAGTGGGACCTCTTGTCAAAGCAACTGCTTAGGTAAACACCACAAACAAAATGTTGGTGGAAAATAATGACTTTTGTATTTTCTTTCATTTAATAGACAAGAAGAACTGAAACTGGCAGTATGATGGTTACCGTTGGAGTAGTGACAGAGTAGAAAAGGAGTTCAACATTTAGTTTAATTTGTGGTAGACAAAAGCAACAATAAATGACCTGACAGATGCTGTTAAGCATTGAAGATGTCCTAAAAGTCCATCAGTTTAGACCGTACAGCACCTAAATGAGATGTTCAGATATGTTTAATTTCTTGCTTTTAATATCTTCCTTGAAGCCTTGGTACCATGTTGGCTATTTCCACAGCTCACATGGTAAACTCTGGAAGGAAAGGGCCCAAGTCAAAACCTAACAGGCTAGCACCATATACCTTGTTAAATGTACTCGCCATAAGATGTTAAATTCAGTTTGTGTGTTCAAGGTCATTGGGTAATGGGCTCAATTTGAGACAACTTCCTGTGCAAGGCTGTACCAGGTCAGGCTCCGATGGTACGTCACAGCTTTAAATCTCTGTGGGAACGCAGCGAGGCATGAGATGGGCTCACATGTCACTGGAGAACTGGAACCCTATAAGTCCAGTCAGGCATAATATTGAGCTTCTAAATCCAGGTTGACCCAAAAAGTTCCAGAGTCATTTTTCTCTGACATGAGAGACAACTCTGTGTGTATAGGGAATGTCTGAGATTGTTGAAATTATGGAATTATAACCCTGGGTTCACTGTTCCTTCTGGTGTCTGAAGATTGGAATCGGTTATCTCTAAACCACTGTGTTGTTTTTTGTTGTGTTTTAGGTGGATTGATGTAGGTGTAGGCAACCTGGTATGCACCAAATACTGGGCGGCGTACCTGCAGGTGATCCAGGAGGCCGTGTGGCCGGGTGGAGCTTTGCCAGCCGCCCCTCCGCCTGAACGCAGCCAGTGGCAGAAAGAAAACACCAAGCAGCAAGCCCTAGACTGCCTGATGAAACTCCTGCCAGGTACAAAGAAACATGCCATCAGCGCATACACGCACTTTAGCAGATATCTTGTCAATGAGCTTTTCGTCTTCTTGTCTGCGTGGCTTTAGATTTGGTCGCAGATATGCTGGGTGCTGATAAGTACAAAGTGAGCTGGCAGACTGCTCTGGATTCCTTTCAAGACCCTCACATTAACAGGTAAACATGGATCACTCACGCTATCCTGCCCTATCTCGAGGTTTTCATTGAATCATTTACCTTTAGATATTGTTTCAGAGTATAGGAATGATATTATAATGGTTTGAACAAAAAACAATTGGCTAAAAGGCCAATTATTGGTATTTTATGGTTCTGTTACGTGTACCAGACAATGTTCTGCCAGAGAAAAGTTCCAAATGACAGAATTGCCCAGATTGGTTGTTGTGTCCTCTCCTGTTGTTGCTTGCTTTAAGATCCTCTTAAAAGGTTTTTGTAGAACTAGACGTACCGATAAAACTTGATACAAACTTTCAGGTTTTATAGTCGGGGCGTCAGAGTTGAGTTTTTATACTTAAATTTAAAACCGCCGGGGGAGGCAGGCACTTTCTCAGTAACAGACCCCAAGAAAGAGAGACGGGTCTGGAGATGACGTCTGTTGTGAATCAACATTTTATAAGTGAAACAGATGTACCCTGACATGGCAAACTAAATCCTATCCTCATGCTAGACACTTTGCACCCCATATAGTTGATTAGTCTTGTTTACCTAGACTTTAGCATCTATTAAACATCCCTGACTGTCTCCAGCTGGTCATGTTTGTGTCCCTTTGTTAACAGCGGTACAATGGCGAAACGCATTTAAATGTGTTGACCGTGGGGATTTAGTGTAATATTTAAGTGTGTTTGTGTAACTTTGACCCTGTGTGGATCAAAGAAAATCTATAAATCTTCAACCTAATGAGGTGTTCTAATATAAGTACAATTACCCAACAAAGTAATTACGAAGGTGATGACTAGTTTTGTGTTTCTGCAGACACCTGGTCTACTGTATATTTGATCTTCTGTTGGACGTCCTGGTTCCTGAGTTACCAGAGGAGGATTTCCAAAGAAGCCTTCTACAGACCCTCTCTAAGAACCCAGAGAAGATGTTGGCATGAGAAGAAAAAACAAACTTCAGCTTGATTACTTTTCCTTCATTATAACTGATCTCTGATAAGAGGTGAAAAGCAGCTTCTCTCCCGTTCCACTAACATTCAACCCTGAGTGTGAAAGTTGCTTTGGGTCCAGTGTGCCACTTTTTGTACTCACTTTCAACTAATTGGGTTACTGATGGCATCCATAGGTACTGTAGTTACATAAGAAGTCACTGACGTTATTTAACACTGTTACATGCGCACAGACAGACACTAAATTTCAACCTGTATTTGATTTAACACTCACACCCGGTTTGTGTTTGATCCATATCTTTTGTTTTGATCCGAACATGTGGGAAAGCCTCACCCAGTCTACAATCCTGCCTCTTCCTTCCTGCTTAATTTGCAAGCTTAAACTTAACTCCCTTCAGATGCTTCTTATGCTCTGACTTGATCCCTGTCCATCACAGTATGACGATTTCACTATCCGGCTAGCTTTATATGGAGCTCCACATGTTAATCTGACAAAATCAGAGCTTTATTTCCCTGAATCTGAGCTTTCCTTAAGGATTTACCTGGCAAGTGTCAATGTGCTAGAGCAGTACACACTGTATGGGATGGGTCATAGATTTGTCCAGGAGTGCGTGTCATTGACTGCTTTTACATGGATTTTATATAATGAAACCGCTCAAATGTTATTAAAAGAATACAGATTCAACCAAAACATTACATAAGGACTGAAGTATAAATAATGACGTAACTTCATCCAAAACCTCAAAACTATTCTTAATGATATGTATGAGGTATGTCAATATGTAATAGTGGCAAACAATTACCCTTTTAAACTCCCTTAAAATAAATAGACCACATAAACACCCACAAGTTCTTTGGGGCCTTCTCTGCAAGGTGTTTCACAAAAAACCAAAACACACAAAAAATATATAAAAAAATTCCACGTCCTTGTGATTTTGTTTCCTTTTCTTTTTCCTTTAAAGGAAAACTGGTGGTCACCTGTCGGTGTTTTACTTTGGATTATTTAGCCAGTTCTAATCAGACAGCACAAATGTGTTGGACGATGTTGTATGATTCTGGTTTTCCTTGTTTGAGTTGTGGTGAAAAGTTGTTTACGATTATGGAGATAGGAAGTTGAAATTGAGCTTTTCAACACAGGACTGTGCAATTCGCTACCCAATTTGTCTGTTTCACTTTTTAAAGTCCTACATTTGTTCCTGGGCCTCCTTCAGTATGGTTGGTTCGTTGGTGGAGGACAAACAAATGTCACTGTTTAGTACAAACAAGAGACACAGTAGTCTCTCGTGTTTCCTGTTGGACTAGCATGATGGGTTGTTGGGTGTTTTGGTTCAACTTCGTCTACCCAGTAAGAGTCCAACTGGTAGTGGAAACTTTCTACAGAGTACGCCAGATCATAAAATAGCCGATCATAATACACTGAACCCTGACTTACTAATTTAATTGGTGGAAAAGAGAAATTAGTGCACAGAAACTGCACATTACCCCATGTTCCCAGGTCATGGCATGGCTTTAAGGGGTTTTTAAGTGAGGTTCTGGCAAGTTATCATTAAATGTTCCTTTATCTGTTCGATAAACATATTCTTTGCAAAAAGTTGAAGTCTGACGGGACTTTTTAAGGTCATTTTAGTTATTTCCTTCAACCATTACCTGGATTGGAACTGAAAAGGATCATATCCAAGATACAAAGCTGCCAAATTAGATTCACAGCAACGGTATCCTGATGGTCCGTCATTAAGTTTGACTTCATGTCAGTCAAGTTACGTCAGTTAAGTCATTCTAGCTCTGACTTCATCAGTCTCTACAAAGTGTTAAACTGCCATGTTTTCTTCTATTTTGTAAAGAAAACTGTATGCTATCTGGTCTGTTGGATTCCAGCAAGAAATCCTGTGCTGTTAATGTCCACTTTAACTCAGTCAAGAATAAATATGAAAGAATGCCTAGCTTAGCTTTGCTAAAGTGGAGAAATAGAATCGAACAAAGCTGAACATAGCAAAGTTTAGATGTTCTTAATGTGCTACTGTAGAGTTGTACGCCAAAGATAAACATTTTTTTTATTTTAAATTATTTTAAATATGTAAAAATCAGCTAAAAAACCATCTGTCTTTTTTTCCAAACTTGCTGGGAGATTAAATCTTTCTCCTACAGACGATGAAAGTTTTCCAGATAAAACAACTGACTTAAAAAAAAGAATTAATCCATTCCTTTAAATGGAATACTGCAGAAAATGTAGCACTTTGAAACGATTCCCTAAGGATTTGATGGGCTTATGTTACACAGAACAGAAACTTATTTTGCTCACTATTTTATTTTATTTATTTTTTTAATCATCGTTAGCATGTCATACATGTTACAAGTGTCTCATTTTCTTTGGTTGAGAGGATTCAACTTATTTGTATTGTTTTGGACTGATCCTAATTTTGTTATGTTTATTTTGCCTTTTAATTCATTTTTTTACATTTTAATTTATATAATTCAGTGTATTTATAAACCTATTTATTTGCTGAAGCTTGAAAACTCAATGCTAGTCTTGAGTTCCATCCATAAAGTAAAGTGCCAATGCTAACTCTTCTGATGATTTAGTTTCCTGTGGTTTTGCCTTTAAATGTAATTTAATCAAGTTCAATTCTGCTTTCTTTAAACAATGCTTTTTTTTTCATGACATTTCAGAAATGTCATGAAAAAAACGAGTTTTTATCTTCCCTAATCGTGTCCATAAATGATCTTTATTACTGAGTTTGTGCAGCTATTCAAGGTAGACATTGTATCTTGCCTTGACCGTTGACAAAAATTACCCTTTCAATATAAGCATCAGTGCCCAGACATTTTGTAGATTATATTTTCAATAGTAAATGGAAAAAAACAAAACGATACATGGATGTTTTTTTAAACAAAATTTAAAATGAAATTTTTTTTCCAATGATAAATGATGATTTTTTTTCTTTTCAAACCTATGGTATTTTACATTGTTTTTGAACAATATATCGATTAAAAAAATTATTTTGTTAAAATGTCACAGCGTTTATTAAGAATGAGAGGCCAAATAAATCTAAAACCATTAATTGCTCATTCTGATTCCCTAACTGTTTGCTCATGATAGAAATATGTCCAAGTAATTGAAATTGAAATATCGATGTATATCAAATTTGGGTTTCCTTTAGATTTTTTGTGCGGGTTAGGACTTTTTAAAGGGGGTCATCTTTTTTCTGAAGTTTGAAGCAATCAGTGCCTGGCAGCAGTGGAGTTCTTTCTTAATGTCTGTATTGTATACCAGCATAGATTTCTTGTTTCTCATAAGATAACGGAAGAGTAGAACCAAGAGAGCTGAATTCTGTTCATCCTAAACCAATTGAAGTCCAAAAAAAAAAAGTAGCATTCCCGATAATTTAGTTACTTACCGTCCATTTTGCCGTCTGCTTTTTAAGGTCAAGTCATTGTTGTGGATTGTTGTGAAACTAGGGAAACATTTTAGTAATTAACCTCCGAAATCGACATTATTCTTATGCAAGCATGATGTAAAGCTTTTTGAAGCATGCACAAACTGCCATGCTATGTTTAGTTCTGGGTTATAGGAGCTGCTCTTTCACAGCCAACATAGATTACCATACTTCTATTTTTATTTATTTATTTCCCTGTAAGAACAACAATTTGGTTTTACACAAAGTAAAGACCATAAGATGTTTTTCTACTTCGAATAAGATGTTGACTCTCAACAGAATCCCACTTAAAAAGAATCAGCTGTTGCTTTGAATTACGGTTTCTACATGTCTTGATAGTTGGCAAAACATGTTACCACATCTATTTAGATGAAAGCTTACATCATTGTACGTCTTGTGTTGAGTGAGTGTTTCCTCTCCATCCATAATCAGCGTGGATCAATAAAACAAATGAATAAACATAATGAATAATGAGGTAACAATAAATGGTCAGATTAAAAAGGTCTTTGCTGTAGAGCACAATGTTCATTTTATCTGTTGTCACCAATTTTGCTGTAAAAATAACCTTTAATGTGTTGGATACGTAGTCATTCAAGGGTTTAATAACTAAGCTTGGTATCTTTCAGAAAGGTCAAAAGAATTATTTTTATTTTGTAAAAAAACAACAAAAAACCCTCTTAAAACCTACGTTGTTGTTACAGTTATGTTACATAAACTGATTATTAGAACAGCCATTACCTACACAGTGACAGAGATGCTGCTGCTTCTACAGTCACAATTTTTCATGTTTTGTGTTTCTTTGCACTGAAGTCATTGAATGTGTTGTGCTTGTGTAACGCTGTCCTGTAAACACGATCTGACCTCTGCACAATAAAGTCATCAAAACATCAGATACATCAAAAGCAGTTCATGTATTTCTCAGGGATGTCCTGCTATTTCTATTGTCAGACATGCATATGCTATTTATAATTTAGCTTTCTGGGTTTTTTCTTTTGTCTTGTGTTTCTTTTCCCCATTTCTTCCTGCAGAGACGGATTTTCCGAGGTGTTGTCTTGTAGTCTCCATTTTCTCTTCTCTCTACACTTATCTCCTTTTTTCCTTTTAAACATCATGCCTCAGCTCTCTGCCATTCTTTCTCCTAACAGTTTATTACATCTGAAATGAAACAAAACAAAAGTTTCAATAAAGTTTTATACACATATTTTAAGTAAGCTTAAATTGGAACAACATTTTTAGGATGGGGTGAAAAATAAATACACAAGTCTCAGTCATGCCATGCTTTACAGCTCAGTTCATGTTTTTTTTAATATTTTTTTTCTTCCATCTCATCCAAATTCTCTTAAGATCTGGACAATGTTGTATAACTTAGTCTAATCATCCCGGCTTCATCCAATACAAATTTGAAGCAGTTGTTGGGAACAACGGTTATACAACCAATTATTGAAATTTGTAATTAAAAAAGTGAATTTTCTGTAAGTTAAACTACATTTGTATTAAATCAAGCTTTTTATTTTGCTGTGGAACACATCCTGATTTGTTTCCAATGAGTTCAAAATAACGTCTAACCTTTTTTTCCTTTATGAAATAACTTTTTTTCTGTGGTCTAATGCTTTCAAAACAACTGTATAAGCCAACAGTATTTTAGGGAGAGTTCCAGGACATATTCTGTAATGTGAAACGTCACAAACCAAAATGACCTTGCCGAGCTCTTAGGATTTCATTACCTTCTTTCGTCTGTTCCAGATTATACGTTAAGAACCTGGTAGAAACGCGGTGAGCGAGGTGAGTCTCAGTTCTGGGAAATCAATCCACAGAGCAGCTTACTGTTTTCAGAGCTGCGAGGGACCCCCAGGCGATCTGGGTGTTACAGTCAAAGGTGAGGGGACAGGACATCTTCAAAACTAAAATAAATAAAGCTTAAGTAATTATAATAAATTATATCAGTGATTTGTACTCCCAATACAGATTTACGAAGACCTTACCTGGTTGAAAACCTTTACTGTGGTTGAAGTGTTCCCAGCACAGTCTGGATTTTAATGAAACAGAAGCAAACAATTTCCTATGTTATATTTCCTAAAACATTATAACTACAGAGAAGGTGGTGCTGACATTTGTTATTTGATATGCAGAAGGGGCCTGGAGAGGATCGTGACAAGAGCTGGGACGGTCATCGAGTGTCTCAACGCTCAGTTGTCTGTATTACAAAGTAAAACTACATCACTTCTTCTGTTTTTGCGTCTCTGTTTTTCTGTCAGTTGTTGCAATACTCAGGAATGTTAGTATCACACAAACAGTACAAGTCTGCTTTTGTTAGGGACGCACCTGCTGTGAAGATACTTTCCGAGCGCTCAACGAAGCTGAGCGAATGCTAGAAGTGTCTCACAAAGCTTGATACAGCCATGTGACGAGCAAGGAGCTCGAACAGAATTGGCAGCAAATGTTTGCAAAGACAGAGAAGCCACTTCTCACCAAAGGTTTGCAGGAAAATGCTCAGAAAGTGCCGGGATTGGTCTTCAGAAGACATCAGAGGATGTTCCCTTCTGACATCTGTAAAAATCCCTGTTCTAAAACACGGACTAATTAAAAAGCCCATAGATTTCGGACATTTAGAGATGAAGACCTTACATTTTGATTCCATAGCCAGGAGAACGTACAGGTGCTTAGCATGTCACTGACATTTTTCTAATTAGAAAACTAAATGATCTAACAAAGAGTCCAGCTTTGTATTCAATTCTTGTGATGTGATAATAAAGGCCTACAACAGACCTAGATTCATATTTTTGTCCTGATGTTCAGGTTGTTTTGGTGGTTTAGCCTCCAATATTAAAGATGCAGCAGCAAAATGACTGATACGATTTGATGACTTCTATATTGTTCCAAACCACAGAGCTAAATTAACCATGTCATTATTGCTTCAGCTTCACACACACACCAGACCCAGACTTCAGCATCAGTGTGCAGCACGAGCTGGTTTACATGAAAGCCACATGTTTTCTGTCATTGATAAATAATCCAATCTACTTTCAACACTCCCCCTCTACACACACACACACACACACACACACACATATACATTCTCCAGCATGATTTGATCTGTGGTCCCTGGAAAATGTCTGAAGAGACACAACACTCTCATTCCTTGTCTAACCCTTGTTTTCTTTCTTACATAATAAAATACAGCCCCGCACCTCTGAGCTGAGTACACACGTTTGAGCTGAATGCCCTTTAAAGGACAAAATCTGAGACAGGACCCCCGGAAGGTATTCCCAACTTAAATCTGCTTCAAATCTTCTATGAGGTATCACAACGTTTTGGTTCTGCAACCTCATTATGGCTTTACTGGATCCCTAAAAAAACTTAAAAAACCCACAAAAACAGAAAGAAAACCAAACAAAAGAGAAAAGTCCAATAAAAAGCCCATAAGCGTCTGACCCATCTGTCCAAGCACGTAAAATCTGACAACAGATTTGATTTTACACCAAAGATTGTTCTCTAATGTGTTTGTTTCCCACTGTTAAATATCGGGTCAGGACACCCATAACGGGAACCATGTGTTAATGGTTTTTATTTGCACGTCTTTTGCTGAGGTCCCTCGTTTTGAATGCTGCAGCTGCAGCTGATGCTGTTCTGTATGAGCTCTCTGAGGCGGTCATAAGAAGGTCTTTACTGCTCTGGAGCTGTTCTGCTGTTCTACTGGGGCATTTTGTGGCTCAGATTGATCCTAACTAACGTTTGCTTTCAAAAGAGTGCCAAAAATCTCTACCTTCAGCTTGCTTGCATAATTGTACAACACAAGCCTGAGCTGGACACCAACACAGATACAGATTAGATGAGAACTGATCAAATCTGAATGCTCCTCTCCATAAAACATACACAAACGATTTGTTCTGAATACACCAGCTGGATGACCTTTTCCTTGAAGGAAGTGTGAGGCTGATCCTTAGCCTCCAGATGGCAACATAAGCAAACGGGTGGGTTTTTGTACTTCTTTCCACTCACCACAAGGAGGCGCTATATGCTAATCCTAAAGGAACCCCCATGACGCTGCAATGAAGGGGAGATGGAAACAAACCTGACTGGATTTTACTGGGATGCTGTGTGATTCATTAACAATGTAATATCTAAGGGGATCAGCTCTACATGCAAGTAGGGCTGGACGTCTTTACACATTTAAGTTTTTAGTCAGTTTTCACTGTGAAATAACAGATTGACCATTTAGCGTTTGATGTAACTATGTAGTTTCGTCTGTATGGTGATTGATTCATCTTCATCTCGACTCTTCAATAAAATCCACAACACAATCCTACCACCATTATCTTGTCCTAATAGGGCTGCAGTATTCCAGGTGCATTTCATGCACCTTTTATGTGTTGTCTGTGCAGGTGATTTTTTTTGTGTGTTTGCATTTTTTCATGTTTCCAGTTTAACCTACATGGTTGCCTTATGACTAGAATGTCTTTGTAGTTATCACTCCTCCGTAATGGCCAGATTTGTAGAGTGCATGGTGAATATTGACTACAAAACAACCCGATTTGTTGTAGGAATAATTTGCAACCAGTGGACTGATTATTAATGTGAGGGTTTATGAAATATGTTTCACTGGGTTTTATTTGACGATATCAGATTAAGGTAAATTAACAGTCAATTTTTATTATTACTATGTCATCATAAAATCTGTATTGGTACACAAAAATCAAGAATCCATTTATAGCGCTAATTTACCAAAGATGTTGTTTCAAGGCACTTTACAAGAAAATCTATTAAAATCATTGATTCATCATAACAAATCAATTTAAAAAAGTTTCCAATCTAAGGAACCCCAGCAGATTCATGGAGTCATTGACTTGCACCATTCACTCCTCTGGAATCAGCAGACAGAAACAATGGCTTGTGTTGTTGTTGACTTTACAGCAATCCCTCATACTGAGCATGCATGTAGCGACAGTGGAGAGGAAAAACTCCCCTTTAACAGGAAGAAACCTCCAGCAGAACCTGGATCAGTACAAGCAGCCATCTGCCACGACCGACTGGAGGTTTGAAGAGACAGAAAACTAAAATAGATGCAGAGAATACTGAAAAAAAGAGAGTCTATAGCAGCAGTTTTAGAGCGTCGCTGGAAACATCTAAGCCCATGTTCTCCTCCAGGAAGCTGTCCCAGCTAACAGACCAGATATGGCTTCTATGAAGAACACTTAGAGAAAACTAAAGGTTAACAAGGTTAAAATAACGGTAACTAAAGCTGATTGTACAAAGGAAGAAAGTAGCAGCTGGATTAGGCTGTCTTCTCTACCTATTCCTAACTATAAACTCTATCAAACAGGAAGGTTTTAAGCCTAGATTTGAAACTAGACAGGGACTAAAGCTGGAAGCTGGTTCCACAGGAGAGGAGCCGGATGACTAAAAGATCTGCCTGTTATGTTAATTTTAGAAATTCTACAAACTACCAGTAAACCTGCAGTCTGAGAGAGAAGTGCTCTGTTAGGAACATAAGGAGTAATTAGATTAGATTAGATTAGGTGCTGCAGGTGCTCCAAAAATGGAAGCCACAATATGAAGGTCTTCCTCTGCTCGTCCTTTCTCATTCTATGTCTGCCAATTGTCAATACAGGCCATTCAGAATGAAAATCTAAAAACTATTGGCCCACTTCAAACAAGCAAGGTACTGATTTGAGTTATTGCACTTTGCTAGAAGAGGTCAAAGAGAAGGTGATTTCCTGATCAGTTCTGATAATCTTCTGTTGTGCAACTTTTTCTTTCTTACCTATAAAGATATGCAATAAACCCGCACACTCAGTGGGGCAGCGTTGCAAAACAGCAGTTCCCACCTCATTTTCAACCTTCTAATGCTGCGTTCACACCAAAAGCATCTGGAGCGTCAAGAGGGTCCAGTTTACATGGAAGGCCTCTGTAAACGCGTGTCTTGGAGCGGTAGAAAAGTCTTGCGGTGTGTTACATGTGTCAAGAACAGAGGGTTTTGGGAGTCTAGAGCGTCGAGAGCGTCAGACACGTTTTCAGCAACTGACTAATCTGACGCTCTAGACTCCTCCGAAGCCCAAAGCGCTTAAGACATTCGAGTTGGGATAATTGAACTTTCGACGCTTGAGCGTTGACCAATCAGAGAGCGCCTTCTATGTGACGTAGTGACAAACTTTCCAACGGGGCGGAAGATTCGGAAGGGATAATTGCGGATAGATTTATTGTCTCTGTTTTCGCTAATTCAAGTGAAACTAGCGCTGAAATTGTCAGCCTCTCTGCGCAGCTCCCGGAGTAGGGGGAGAAAATCACAGAACTCTGCTGAATTTTTCCAGTAGTTACAGATATGGCGCCGAGGCAGCCGATAACGACGTTCTCTTGCTTTTTTAAATTAAATAAAGTAGAGCCTCTCTCTCAGTTCCGTCCTCCATTGCACAAAAAGACAGTTGAAGAGACAGGACGTCCGACCAAAGAAAACCGGAAGTGGGGCCGCTCGACGCTCGTTTCACAAGTCTGACCCTAAAAAGTGTACAAAATGCATCCAACTTCAAGCATTAGACGCGTTTTGGGCACTCCAGATGTGTTTGGTGTGAACGCTGCATAAGGTTCCTTGGAATGCATACGAGTTGCAGGGCCTTCCTAACAATCGGTGGTTTGCTAGAGCTCTTTTTGAAGGTCTGCATCCGAGTGTAAATCCGCTCCAGCAACACCCAGCCTCAGGTAAGCAACAACCATCAGTATCATCATCACTCACCTGGATTTCCTACTCACCTGTCCTTGCCACTCCAGAGCTCCCATTGTCCTCACACTGAGGACTCTGTTCCTTTGGTTTCCCAAGTCCAGACAAGATGCTGCTCCTGAACACCTTCATTATTCACTCATTGTAAATAAAATTACTTTAACGGATCGGTATGGTCTCCTGAGTTGCTTACCTGCTGTGGGTCAGAGTCTAAACAAAAGCCATGTCAGAACATGCAGCAAATACAAGCTGTCAATCCTCCTTCCTCACATCCCCGTAAAGTGAAAGGTCCCTTTTCTGGTCTGAGAGGTGGTAATAAACTGGTTGTTATCAGCACGTTAACCCACAAATATGGTGACCTTGTCGACCACAGTCATGTCATCAACAAGCTTAAAGCTAAAGCGAGACAACTTAATAAAAGCAAGTGCCACAGTTCTCCTTTTTTATTTGTAACAAGGAAAACTGTCTCTTTTTCCAAACTTTACATAGTTTTTTTCTCATGAAAACCCTTTTAAAAACATTGAACATTTTTGATTCGTAACATCTTCCAGAGATTCTGAATGGAAATTAATACTTTTACAAGGTACTGTATGGATATTACCAGGCAGTGAGAAAGATTTTAGATGAAAACATGAGTAACAGCTGGATGAAGAGCTAGATGATGTAGCTCTAAGTTCAACGAGTCGTGACTCTGTCTTCACCAGGCTGTCGCAATCCAGCTGGATAGCAGAAGAGTCCAAACAACCTCCACAGCTGCATTAGAAACCAGAATCCTCCTCAGGCTGATTAAGTGAACCCAGCCTGTGTGACTGACTGCTGCTGGATTTGGTGTTGTTTCAACACAAAGCTATATGATGGCTAAAGAGTCTGGGGAAATCATCCTGCAATCATTAAACTTCTTTACAGAATGAGCAGCTCTGCCCCCCCAAACAGTTGGGAAGTCTTTTTCTGGCAGACAATGAGCTCATGCTGAAGATTCAATGTTCTCCTCTCATTTTGTGTCAGAAATGGAACTGCCAAAAACAAACTTGAGAACTGTGCTATGGAATGATGGTGCCAGCATTGCAGTGCTTACTGAAGATTGCCAACATGAGGGTGTGTGCATAGTCACTACCTGTGATATGAAAACATTTGAACGACAGTTTTGTGATGGAAAGGCAGAGAAATGGCCACATCTGTATGAGGCAAACATCAAGGATAGACTCAACTTCTACTGGAAACGAAAGAGAGAGTGGTGCAAAGTTACTGTAGACTGTTTGAGACATATGGAATATCATTTGTCTTAAGAACAAAAGGTTTACGTTATCACAGGTTATGGGTCGTCCCAGCAGTGATGAATTATAATACAATCCATGCACCGGTCAGAATAGTGAGATGGATCTGTACACCCTGGAAAGCAAATTCCTATAGGATCCAGATACAGTCAGTGATGATCTGTGGATTCTCCAGTGTTATGGAGTAGCTTGTCACAAGCTAGATACGATAATGATGTGGTGTAGAGATAAGAACATTGCTATTTTTGCCCCTTTCTCATTTGAACCCCATCAATTAGCTTTGATCACTTCACAAAAAGCAGGTTTCATAAGCAGAAAACAAGAAACTGCGACCGTCTCCAAGAACTCCTGAGACAAAAATGAGTGATGTTGCAGAAAATAACAAGAGACAGAAGAATGGGCAACTCTCCAAATATAACAACTAAATTGTTGGTGTAATTGTTCTCTATTGTACCACTGAAATATACGGAAAACATTTGATGAATTTTTGCACTCCTTTCTTTTAACCTGGAGAACACTTCTTTGTAGTCTACTTTAAATGCCATGTACAGTTACCCAAAAATGCTAGAGTCACAGCTTTAATCTAAAACAAAAGCTTTGTTATAATGTATATTTTTGCATAGGCAGAGGCTGCAATTGATGGGTCTGGTTTCGGAGGAGGCTAACTTACAAACTTATTCTAGGGAGGGTGGTCTAGATAGATATTTCGTAAATGAGGAATTGTTTTAATTTCCTAACATTTGAAGATTTTGAACAGAAAATAATACCACAGCATCTTAATTAGATTTAAGTGGTGAAGTTTCCCTAATTAAATGTATGCCTGGACTTTGACCGGGCCCTTTTAGCACCTTATCAGTGACACTAAAATAATTCCAATGTAGTCCTGGGAGTTCTTAGGGGTCTCTGTGATGGCAGGTACTTGCCTTTATTTCCCTCCAGGATGATATACAACATTCAAGTATGTGGTTGTGAACGCGTGACTGCAAAGGGACAATAATTTCTGTTTACACAGCAACATACTTGCAGTAGTTCACCAAAAATGCAATGTCTGATCTGGAAAATGATAAGGAAACTTTTTTGCTTCCATTCATCAACTTCTCATGGTCTCTCAGTTTCCCTCTGACACAAACACTTCCACAATTTGTGTTCTCTTTTCCAGCAAACGCCTCCTAATGGATGAGGATGGATGAGGGAGGAGGTAGATGGTGGGTTAACTTGAGGTCAGCCATACCCGCCGTCGTAAATGGACAGACCTAATGCAACTACAGCCAAAGGCACTGAAAGTACAAAAGGTGGGGTCGGCAACAGACCCAGGCACCATCAGTCAGATTATTAAAAAGAAAACAGTTCACAAAATCTACTCAATCTCAATGTAAGAGAACAATAGTTGTTACAAAGAACAAGAGGCACAGTTGACAGGCCAGGGAGAAAGTTGGAGAAACCCAAACAGAACCATGATTTAAATCAACATGTTAAGAGAATTTAACAGAGAGTCAGACAAGAAGCCCATGGTAACTCAGGAGGATCTGCAGGAGTTCACAACTCAGATAGAATAATGTGTCAAAGAGGACAATTATTTGTCTGTTGGCTATTATTGAAAGAAAACTAGAGAAAATCTTGCTTAAAGTTTGGGGGAAAAGTCCGGGTGGTGTCAGCCAGGCAAGAGAAACCTTCAAACAGACCAATAATCATCAGATCAAAACTCAGAGTTGAACACTTTTTGAGGACAATGGAAAAATCACTACTGTCCATTATGTTTCATTGCTACCATCTTCCTATTCTGTTTTACTTCATCATTGTATTTTGCTGTTGACTTGTTTCACGAATTGTTGCGACCATGGTCTGTTTTAACATGTTGTCATTGAGATTAAAGTCTGAACATGGTTTAAACATCGTCCTTTAAAACAAGCATTAAGCCCCCGACTGTTGAATCACAGCAATTCATTCAGGTGTTGAGGAACCATCCCAACACCAGCAAACCTCCACCTACTTAGTATAATACTCGTTTTTTTGTTTACATGATTTTTGTCTTATGGTAGATGGACTCAGACCTTCCAAAAACTTTTACTTTATTTTGTTCGTTTACTTTCTTACAAAGTTAATTGAAATAATTTGCTGGCTCATTACTGATTTCATTAGCAAAATCTGATTATGGGACGGATTTAGTTGATTAGGGTCATAAAGCCCTGGGTGACAAAGGATGGAACTTAACAGTGTGTTGAGCTGTAAAATATATCATCAGACATTTTATTCTCTCTTTGTTTTTCTAGTCTCAGCCATTTTTACCCTGTTTTACTCTCACTGCATAGCAGAAAAATGAGCCACTCATCGGGCTCAGCTGTTTTCTCAAATGTATTCACCAAAGAGAAAATGAAAGCTTTGCCCTTTTATTTACAATGATAATGAGAACTAGATAATCTGTCCCCATTCATCTGTCCAACAGCCTGTCCATCTTTCTAGTATCAAAACATTGTTTGGAGGAAAAAAAAAGACAATGGCTTATTTTTTACTGTCTATATCCCATCATTCGAGTGATCGCTGCGATTTTTGAAGAAATACTCTCAAAATAAAAAATCTGTCCTTTTCCAAATTGAGGCAGGTATGTGAAATATCATATTGACCATTAAAATAGAAGCAACTGAGAAAATGTTACTTTTGCACACTATTGTTTTAATTCTTCCAGCCACACTGAATATGCTTTGTCTACCTACATTTTATGAATTATTTTAAGGGAATAACAACCACTGTCACGTCTTAACAACAGTAACACAGTCCAAAGTGTTTAGGAAAAAAGCTCAAGTAACCTTCCCCTTAAATTTAGCTATAAAGTTATATAGAAACAACAACTGTTTTGTTCCCATCTTGACGTTGTGGTATTACACAACCGTAGGTTCCAAAAAAATATTACAACACCAAATATTGGCTCCGACCTGTTGATGATTAAGCGTATACAGTTTACTGCTAGAGTGCTAGCTTCCAAAAGCCTCCTAGGTTTCATCTTCATCAAAGACAGCAGAAATGTCAGAAAGTTTCTGCCCCATGTATTCTGATCCTTGTTCAATGATGAAAATCCATTTGAAACACACAGATGGTGACATTTAACAAAAATGGGGATGTTTGTCTGGCTCTTATTTGTGTGTTAACAAAGTTTCAAACAAGTTTACTTTCCAGGCACTAATAAATCTGAGGCTCATTTGTGCAACAACAACAACCAAACCATCAGTAACAGGCTTTGGAAAAGGTTTCAGTCTCTCTGAGGTTTATGGCCCCGGTGTGTTAATAAATATTTTCAATGAAATGCTTAGTGAATCAATCTGTGCTTATTATTTCATATCAGGTTCTTATCTGTTGTTCTATTTCTGTTTACACCCTTGAAAGGAATCCCTCTGTATAATAATTCTGTGTTAGAACAAGAATAAAACATACACAAACACTAAGATGACTGTTGACATAATGCCTTAATTGACTTTTTGGCTCTAAGTTTGGGTTCCTGTAATGCTATCTTGCCACATCTCAGACTCCATCTGTGTTCTGCTCATTCACAAATGTCTCAGAGCCATTTCGCGTTCTTGTTGTGTGTTGGATGACGTAAAGATAACTTAAAGCTTCAGCTAGACATAAGTAGTGTTTAGGAGCTTTCAGTCTCAGTAATTCAATGTCGCTTTGATATATTTGTCTGAGAATCCTGACACAAAGAAGGGCATCACTGTTGCTTTTCAGTTGGTTTTTCCTCTGAAAAGCAAATGTATGACTTACAAGAATTCACTAGAGTAAGGATGATTTTGCAATAGATCAGAAATATAGGACAACCTTTAATGAGATAGTATTGCAGATTAAACAAAGAACCTATTTAACTTGGCCTGGATTAGTGTTTTCTGCAGTTTACCTTAGTATTTCTATAACTGCTGATAAAAACATTTATTTTTTTCAGTTTCCTCTACATCCTTTTGTGTCTTTTTTCCCTTCAAACCCCTGGTTGATCGCAGCAGACGGCCTCTCGTACTGAGCCTGGTTCTGCTGGAGGTTTCTGCCTGTTCAAGGGGAGTTTTTCATTTCTACTGTCGCTAGTGTTGCTTTGCTCTCGACGAAGGAGGATGATTTCTCTCTGTCTCCCGACCTTCTCTTTATCTGTCCTGCTTCAGCTCTGCGTTCTGTGTTTTTTCATTCTTTTTTATTTTTAATTTTTTAATTTTGTAATTCTTTTTGGAGCTTCTCTCTGGATATCTTCCGAAAACCGAAAAATCCATCAGCAAGATTCCTCATGTTTCTTTTTCTGAGGATGACTACGCTAATCTCCTTCAGAAACTCAACATGCTGGAAACCAAAATCCAACGACTAGAAGTAAATGTCAAAATAAATGGCGGTTACGATACAACTTTAGCTCTTACTGGAGATGATGCTGCTACCCGTCAGCTAATCAGCACGGGCAAAGACAACCAGAAACAAGAGGATGTTGCTTTGAATAACAAGACAAGTAATGTCTGGAATGTACTCGGCGCTAAACCGAAGAGTAAGTCATCAGGAAGAAGAGAGAACCAGCCCTGTCTGGTGATATCTGCGATGCGACCGGCTGGCCTGCACTACCGACGAGACCAAAATCCTCCTCGACTCCAGTCGTTCGCAGGACACAGACTTGGACAGCTGTCAGTGGAAACAACTATCCCACTACAGAACAGATTTGCACCACTACAGAAATCAAGTTCTCCACTTGATCACCAGGATGAAATCTCTTCACACAGCAAGGTAAACCGAAAAAGCAAATCAGAAAATAAAAGACAAAGAGGGAAGCTAATGCCTGGTCCTGAGACTCTGATTGTTGGTGATGCTGCGGTGAAGGATTTAAGATACGTGTGTGGGAAACGTACAAAAATGCTGTACTTTCCAAAGGACATGGTATCCGATGTGAGAGACAATGTTGTTGAAATTCTGGCTGAACATCCAACTGTTAAGACCCTTGTTCTACACCTGGGATCTAACGACACTGTGAAACAACAGTCTGAGGTGCTGAAACAGGACTTCAAGAAGCTATTAGATACAGTTAATAATTTGGATGCTGACGAGTTCATCAGTGGCCCTCTACCACCAATGAGAGGAGATGAGAGGTTCAGCAGGCTGTTCAGCCTGAACAAATGGCTGTCAGGTGTGTGTGCCACTTACACCTTTAGTTATATTGACAATTTCAATTTTTTCTGGGAACGCAGACATTATTTTAAGGCAGATGGTCTCCACCTCAATAGATCTGGAGTCAGGCTGTTTGCAGCTAATCTATTCTATGTTTTGAGTTCCCATTCTGCTCCAGCAACCAAGGACAGAACGAAGCGAAAACATGAAGATAAGGATAAGGATGTGACTCAGCCCAGAGATTTCCCGGACACGGCGGCACCCCAGCCCCCACCTGCGTCTCCAGATGACGTCCTCCTGGGGCTCTCTGAGATACCGCCTCCACTAAAAGGCAGGAATGATGACTCGCCCTCATCAAGATCCTCCTCCCCATCTCTTCCTCTTCTGGATTTTACAGAACACATTAAGGAGCTGGTTAGTGTTGCCACCAGGATGACCCCATGCCCCAGTCCTCTCCTATCCCGTCGTCCTGCAACTCCTCCCCCAACACAAACTCATTATGTAAACTCCATCTCCAGTGTACAGAGACGCAGCCCAGAGAGATTGATATGATATGCATCGGGTCCAGGCAGCAGTACTGCATGTACCCATGGCTCATTCCAGGATAAGCCGGGGCCCGATGTGGAAGTACCTTCCTTCATCCCTGTAGTAATACATAACAGAAAACGATTAGTCAGCTATCAAAACAGTCCAAAACAGTCTGTACGCATCTCAAATCTTGTGTTCACTACTCGTCAGCCACAGTCATCAAATTACAGTAACACGCTGGAACTCGCTGTACTAAATGTCAGATCTTTGGCAGGGAAAACCTTTCTGATTAATGATTTGATATCATCTCATAACCTTGATTTTATGTTTTTAAACGAGACATGGCTTGATAAAAACACAGCTGATACAGTCCTGATTGAAGCTAGTCCACCTCACTTCAATTTTTATCTGAAACAGGTTAAAACCAGAGGGGGGGTTGTGCCATATTCAGGGACAATATTCCCATCCATAAATTAGCATTTGGGGTCTTTTCATCATTTGAGTATGTATCATTCAAAATGGATACAAAACAATCTTCCATTCTTTGTATTACCATCTACAAACCTCCAAGGAAATGTTTTATTGATGATTTTACTGAACTACTTTCAATTGTATGCACTAATTTTGACTGTTTGGTGACCTGAATGTGCACATGGATGCAGCCCAAGGTAAACAATGTCAAAAACTCACTGCTGTCCTTGAGATGTTTGGTGTAACTCAGCATGTGAAGAATCAAGAATCAAGAATCAGTTTATTTATATAGCGCCAATTTACAACAGGTGTCGTATCAAGGCACTTTACAAAAAATCAATTAAAATGAAGGATACATTCTAACAAATCAATTTGAAAAAGTTTCCAATATAAGGAACCCCAGCAGATTGCATCGAGTCATTGACTTGCAGCATTCACTCCTCTGGAATCAGCAGGCAGAAACAATGGCTTGTGTTGTCGTTGACTTTACAGCAATCCCTCATACTGAGCATGCATGTAGCGACAGTGGAGAGGAAAAACTCCCCTT
>JAVLVB010000453.1:266572-291843 GCA_032876305.1 Orestias chungarensis | reverse complement strand
CACACACACACACACACACACACACACACACACACACACACACACACACACACACACATGTATAATGTAATGCTAAAAGAACCAAGGCAAGAACCCAGCATAAATAACCACCATTTAAAAGGGTTATTAAAAAAATAGGATATTCAAGGATTCTATGATTTTTTTAATCCAAATAAATAAATAATTGTAATGGTGTGATGTGATGAATTAAGTCAATGGAATATAGGGCTTGAGTTCAACCGTCTGACAGCTGCAGGGTAGGAACTTTCACTACAGCCTGGTAATGGGTGATAAAATGCTGATTTGAAAACTGGCTATTGAGTAACGAGTAATTCAACACAATAGTATATCAAAGCCAATAATGATAACAAAGTCACTTATCCAATGTGATTTACTTCTTTTTGTCAGTTTCCTTGTTGAAAAGACAAATGAGCTAATTTCCTGTGACATTAACACATGTAAGTCAACAAGACATAAACAAAGCTAAACAGATACATATATACACCAGTTATATACAGTAGTCTATACTGTACGATGGAAGTTGGCTTTTTATTTTGTGAATCAGATACTAATATGAACAAATTGCTGTTAGTAAAAAGAAAGTCTTAAGGTGCATCCGTGTGTAAATCGTCTTATTATTATTTCTGAGAATGAGGATCATATTTGGGTATTATTGTTGTTTCTAACCTTATCACAATTCTGAAAGGTTTGGAAAAAAAAATCCTTCTCTATGGAAATATCTTGCTGATCCTGGTTTATTGCTCTGATAAATATTGTTCTGTCAACGACCAGAGAAGGTTGCCACCATCTTGAGTCATTAAATTAAGCTATAAAATAAATTCCTATCATCTGCCGTTGATAATTTAAGAAAATTTTTTCAGTATTTTAAAAAATACTGAAAAAACTGGGAAAAATACTTTGCTTCTTTTCGATCAGGATTTTTTGAGGTCAATGTTTCCCTGATGCGGAAACCAGTCCTGGTTATCTCACCTAACATTTGCAACATATGTCCTTTGAAGAAAGCCAAGCGCTCTGTCACTCAAGCACAAAAGCAGAACAAAGATTATTGAAAGTCTTATCTATCTATCTATCTATCTATCTATCTATCTTTACAGCCTTTCTGTTGTCACAGGGCTATGGTTTCTCTCATAGCTTCCACCTGTCATTTACCCAGCCTCAATATCAGCAATCACCTTCCCTATGTGAACGGATTTCTCCCAATTTTTTCAGTTCATAAAACATCCAGAGGCTGTTGGTTGTTGCTAGAAAAATCGTCTATGGTTCTTGCCAACCTACAATAAGGTCTCTTTAAAACCAGCGATTTCAGCTACAGTAGATGGCCAGCAGCTCTCAATCCAACAGAGATGCTGTTTATATACTATAACAAAAAAATGAAAATGAAACTGACATCATGACAATTGAATGTATCTGGTAATAATGGTTTACTTTTTGCCAGGATTTCATGTTTTTCTACATACAAAGTAATCAATATATTTGTAAACAATCTGGCCTTTGTTGCATGCTTTTCTTCATACAGAGGATATTGACCCTCAGCTACTGAGAAACAGCTGCTTGCTTAAATTTAGCAGTTATTAAGTTATTAATATCTCAAATTATTACCCATTGTTTCTTAATAACTGCAAAGACACAACTCCTCCTGATTAGAATTACATAGGAAGTTCTATGCTGTAATATAACTAATGACCAATTTGTGAAATATGTTTTACAAGCCTCTCAAAATAGAACTGATTGCTTCCTGAATGTTACAGGTTAAGTCTGGTGTCTGTTTATTCGTTTTAAATAACTCTTGTTAAATCTTGTTAAAATTAGTAGGAAAATTTGTAGTCTTTCACCAAAACAGTGCAATCTCCAATAATACATACTCAAATGATTCATACCAGATTTAAGCATCATTGCATCACATGCAAACAAATCAAAGCAAATTAGTCAAAAAATGAATTATAAATTATAAATAGCTTAGAAATATAATTTATTCTCACAATTTGGGTAATTTATGTGAACCAGGGGCAGGTTACAGGTAGAAATAAACATAGGACAAATAATATAGTTGTCACTAACTGTTCACGACAATACCAAGGTCATAAAATATCAAATAAATAATAATAGACAGTTATTAAAAATAGCATATTTATATCCAACTGAGTAGGTTGAAATGTGTAAAATGGAAAAGTATATTATGTATACGCCTGTGTATAGAAAGCTGAAACAGACTATTGACAAGGTATTACGAAAGGCTGTACAAAATAATGTTATTTAAGATGAGAAAAACCTCAAATGACTGGAGCGACGTAAGCACTTACTTGGTTTGTTGGGAGCTGTGGTGGTTGTAAAGACTAACAGCTGCTGGGAGGAAGGAGATTTAATGCAGAGCTTCTCTTTGATACTTAAATACCCAGAGGTACCCTGTCTATCATCCAAAACTTCAGGCACACCTCTTCCTCTCTTCTTACAACTCTCCTTGGTTCTGTCAGCATGGAGCAGATAAAAAAATGTCCATGTTTAAGTGTGTATCAAGAGTTAGCATGGTTAGCCACTTATACATTAACAGGCTTAAGCTGCTTTCTTAATAAGCCTCTTGATCCCAGGAGAGTGCTGCTAATGTAACTCTGCAATACTATGTGGCTATTAAGGCAGTTCTCCTTCATTTTCAGACTAGAGTTGTGGGCCAAGTGTTAAAAAAGGGGAACTGCAGATTGTATTCAAACTGTAGGGAAATCACTTCTTATGCTTCCCTGGTGGTGTCTATTCAGGGGTTATGGGGAAAGCACCCCGAATAGCTGAACTACAGATCCAGATGGAACACTGTAGTTTTTGTCCTGACCATGGAACACTTGAGTAGCTCTAGACCATCCGCAGAGTGCTGGAGGGGGCATGGGAGTTCTGCCAAACTTTATTTGTAGATTTGGAAATAACTTGGGATGTCCTGTGGAAGGTACTTACTAATAATAGGAAGCATAGTTAGACTCTGATGAAAGATGACACTGTCAAGGCTGCCCTTTTTTACCAACTCTGTTCATTACTTTTATGGCATTGTCTTTCCAGGTTGAAAGAAGTAGGATAATTTCTGGTGAGGGATGGACTATTCTCTGATTCTGTTCAAGTTTTTATGGACAGAATTTCTCTACAAAGTCAATGTTTTTTAGGGGATTTATTTTGGTAAGTAAGTTGGTTTGTAAAGAGTTGTTCTTTCTATCTTGAAAGGTGCTAGATAAATAAGGTTTTACTATCTAAAAAGGATCTCATTCAAGATCCATGCAAACCCAAAAAAGCCCTGCATAGGACAGCAAAGGGGAAAAAAAACCTCAAAATGCGAAAGCAAGCCAGCAATAGAGTCAAGTCAAGTCAAAAGTCAAAGTTGCCTTATTGTCAAAACTGCAATATGTACAGGACATACAGAGGATTGAAATTGCGTTACTCTCTGACCCATGGTGCAACATTAAACATTAATTAGTAATAACCTAGAATAAAAGAATATAAAAATAGAAGAATAAAATGAGAATAAACACACACTCTGAAGCGCAAATATATATACTTATAAAATTTAAAATAGAAGTCCCAATATTAAAACTTAAGCATTTAAAAGTGGCGGTGCAGTTTTTTTGTATTGTTAAGGGGGGGGTTAGGTTCGTAAGAGGGGGGGCAGAACAGGAAGCGAGTTGAGGATCCTGACCGCCTGGTGGATAGTGCTGTCCCTCAGTCGGCTGGTCTTGGCCTGGAGAATCCGCAGTCTCCTTCCTGATGGTAGCAGACTGAAGAAGCTATGTAGTGGGTGGGTGGAATCACCTGCCATGCAGAGGACTTTTCGGGTGAGGCGGGTGTTGTGAAGTTCGTGAAGGGTGGGAAGAGAGGTGCCAATGATCTTCTCAGCTGCCCTCACGATGCGTTGGAGGGTCTTGCGGCCATACCGTGTACCATACCGTGATACAGCTGGTCAGGACACTCTCGATGGTACCTCTGTAAAAGGTGCACATGATGGGGGCTGGAGCTCTTGCTCTTCTCAGCTTATGGAGGAAGTAGAGACGCTGATGACCCCTCCTGGCTAGAGATGTTGTGTTATTAGTCCAGGAGAGGTCCTCAGTGATGTGCACACCCAAGAACTTGGTGCTGCTCACCCTCTCCACAGCAGAACCGTTGATGGTCAAAGGAGCATGTTGTGTGCATGATTTCCTGAAATCCACAACAATCTCTTTCGTTTTTTCAATGTTTAATGAGAAATTGTTGTGTATGCACCACTGGGACAGGCGACTCACCTCACTCCTGTAGTTTGTCTCGTCATTGTTATTAATGAGACCCACCACAGTCGTGTCATCCGCGAACTTAACAAAGAAGTTGGAGCTGTGCAACGGTGTGCAGTCGTGGGTCAGCAGAGTGAATAGGAGAGGGCTCAGCACACATCCTTGGGGAGCCCCCGTGTTCAGTGTGATGGAGTTGGATGTGTTGCTGCTGACCCGTACTGCCTGTGGTCTTCCAGTCAGGAAATCTAACAGCCAGTTGCACAGTGAGGTGTTCAGCCCCAGCCTGTCGAGTTTGAGAATGAGCTGTTGGGGGATGATCGTATTGAATGCAGAGTTGAAGTCTATAAATAGCATTCGTACATACGAGTCCAGGTGAGTAAGGGCTGAGTGGAGGAGAGTGGAAATGGCATCATCGGTCGATCTATTTGACCGATATGCAAACTGAAAAGGGTCCAAGGAGGGGGGAAGGACCGATTTGATGTGTTGCATGTCTAGCCGTTCGAAACACTTCATGGGGATGGGGGTGAGTGCAACTGGGCGCTAGTCATTAAAACAGGAGGGCGACGCCTTCTTCGGGACAGGGATAATGGTGGTGGCTTTAAAGCATGTAGGAACAACAGCCTGACTCTGCGAGATGTTAAAGATGTCTGTAAAGACGTCTGCAAGTTCCCCAGCACAGTCCCTTAGCACACGACCAGGAATGTTGTCAGGACCAGGAGCTTTACAAGCGTTGATCCTTCTAAATGATCTTCTCACGCTGTCCGGCGACAGCTTCAGCACCAGGTCGTCCGAAGGTGGTGTAGATTTCATTGCAGGCGTGCTGTTGGATGCTTCAAACCGACCGAAGAAGACGTTCAGCTCGTTCAGCAGAGTGGTGGTGCTGTCACAGGTCTGCGAAGGGGGTTTGTAGTCCGCGATGGTCTGAATCCCCCGCCACAGGTTCCGCGTATCTCTGCTGTTGCTGATGCGATGTGCTATTCTCCTGGAGTACTGCCTCTTGGCCTTTCTGATGCCATGGGATAGGTTCTTTCTAGTTCTCCTTAGCCCCTCTTGGTCTCCAGCTCTGAAGGCAGCATTTCTCTCTTTCAGGAGACTGAAAACCTCCCCTGTCAACCATGGCTTCTGATTGGCCGGAACGGGTGTTATTGCCTTAAATTGACAGCGATTTTTTCCACCAGAGCAGACAGAAAATTCCCCATACAAAATCACAACAGGGGGAAGAACGTAAAATAAGCAGTGACAAGGCCAAACAAAGGGGCATACATACCGGAATTCAGATAGAGAGCTCGTTGCCTTGGAATCAGGTCTCTGCTGTGCACAGGTGATGTGGTCCTTCTGGCTTCATGATCTCCAGTTCACAACAGACAAGGACAGAATGAGGGTCAGTACCTTAGAATCCAAGACCATGAACTTGAGCCTTAAGTATCTTGAAGTTGGTAAAATGGGGAGCAAAGAGTGGGAGATTGACTGGTAAGTTGGTGTGGTGTCTACAGTAATGAGGGTACTGATTACTGCAGACACCACACATACATCCGAAAAGAACTCAGTGTAGAGCTGCTGCTCCTCCACATTAAAGAGGAGCACATTTATCCAGCTCGGTTATCTTATTAAGATACCTTGTGGTTTTCGCCCTGGTAAGTGTCCCAGGCCATGCGAGAGATATAGTCTCTCTAGTGTCTCTTGGAGCACCTTGGCTTCTGACCGAAATCAAATTAGCTGACTGATTGCTGAGGGGAGAGAAAAGTCTGAGCCTCTTTGTAACAGCTTCTGCTTTATGGATGAATGGATAGTTTGGAGTCTGAAACATGAAGAATCAACCTTCCATAATGGGTTTGTTACCTCATCCTTATCATTAGAGTTTTGACACATACATACATACATAAGGGAGTTGAATGTGCTATTGTGAACAGGCATGTTCAGCAGCACATTGTGTGATTTCATTAGACACGTTGCTGTACTGCCTTTTGTACTGACAGTGCAGTGTGTATACATTACTCTCCACTGTTTCAAATGTTCGTGATGTAACCCCTGACGCTGATCGTTTGTGACAGCTGCAGCTCTCTGATTTCATTTGCTATTTAATGAGCTGATGAAAGAACAGTTTTTTTCTGTGGGAAACCTCAAGTATGTAATCCATTTTCAAACACTTTACACTCACCAACTGGGAATGTTTTGCTGGGAACACCAACCCTCACCCCCCCACCCACTCCTGCCACTCTTTGTTTTTTTCTAAGCACTTTGGAACCATTGCACTGCCGTTTTCCTAGCTTTAACCAAACAGCATGTCTATATAACAACTCAAGGGGGTTTGCTTCTCAGACACAGCCGCTCCCAGGTAATTATTTCACCAGCAAATGAAGTAACGCAAGCCTGGTTAAAATAGAAAGACGAAGTTAGATTTGGGAACAAAATCATGAAACAACATGTCAAAGTGGTAGGTGGACAAGGAGGAGACAGAGGGGTTGGTTAAAGAAGCAGTGTACAAAAACATTGTAAAAATACTAATTGCATTTTAGGCAACTTTAACAGTCATTTGTATTTTAGGAGTTTTTTTAGTTCTGCACATTCCAAGACCGAAGTGGAGTCATGTCTTTCAATAGTCTGTCAGACATGAACAACATGTTGTGGTTATTTAGCAGGCAAAATAAGAAAAATCGGAATGTCACTAGCTGCCCTAAGTAAATGATTGCAAATGTTGTTTTGACAAAAGCTGTGTTTCCTTCTCTAGTTTATTCTTTGTTGTTCAACAACTTTTACCAAACAGACTAAAGAATAATAAAGGAATCCCCTCAAGTCTCTTTCTGTGCACAACAAAACACTGATTTCGTTTTTTGTACTCAGCTCACAGACCTAATATATCCTTCAGAGGGTGTAAAAATAAAGAAACCTTTACCAAAATCAGGATTATTCAAGAGGATGGCTGTTTTACATGAACAATAAATATGGATTGTGTACTTGATTAACTTGATTAGTTATGAACAAGATTACAAGCAAGCAACATTAGGTGAGTATCTCTTATTAGTGTTAGCTTACCGGTTTCTAGGATCAAACAGATTGCAGTCATCTTTGGGCCATAAGCTAATAACGTCTTTTTGGGTATTTCATTGTGGATAAATATAGAACTATATTCAGAGGATAAAACCTGGAGCTCAAAAGCCATAGCAGTGCAGGCACTCTACATGCTGGGACATTTTGTCACAGAGAGGTTACAGCTAGGGACTGAAGGCTCATTTCAACACAGACCCCTGTGGCGTGATGCCTTGTAGGTATAACTATGAGTGTTAAAAGTCCATTCATGCATGTATACTTTCTGGAACAAGAATTCTTTCCACCCGGAACATTTTGGGTTTGGTCCAGTTCTTGTGTTTTAATGCCACGTAAACTGGTTTAGCTTTTAAAAGCCTTCAGAGATCAGAACGTAACTGAGCCTTTTACTGCAGTTTGACAATTTTTATTGAGATTGTTCTATCCTGTGTTTTATTGGCATTGAGCTGTAAGGTTATAATATGGCCTTTGGCTTTTGTTATGTTAACGGAATACCTTTACATGCTGTCTGTAATGACCATCTTTTCAGAAATATGTGTATGTACACATGTTTTCAGTGCAGAAACCTCCATGGATGGAAATTTTAAAATATCTAAAATACTTGGTATCCAAAGTGTGATTTCAACATTAAACTAAGGAAGGACAGAATTCGATGGATAAAGAGAATCTCACCCGAGAGCAGCTGAGATCTCTTT
Source organism: Orestias chungarensis (assembly GCA_032876305.1). NCBI lineage: Eukaryota > Metazoa > Chordata > Actinopteri > Cyprinodontiformes > Cyprinodontidae > Orestias > Orestias chungarensis. Next base: position 283,847 of record JAVLVB010000453.1, on the reverse strand, counting down.
ATTCTATCTTGATTGGGGCCAAATGGACAAAAAGCAAATGTTCCCTAAGGGAGAGGAGTGGAGTCTTTCCTCTCAAAAAATTCCTCTAAGAGAAAGGGGGATTAGTTAATCAGCTGCACCTGTTGCTGACTTAGGACCGCTTGGTGGGAACACACACAAACACTTGCATCTAGGCATTCACGCACAAATCTGCAATCCCATATGCATAAACACAAGTACATGTACACAGGGATCTAGACGTTGGTGGGAACATGCCTGAGCAATTGGTCAGCCTCTCTAGAGGTACAGCTTGGATCAGGAGCCGTTCCTATGCAGTGTTGTGATCGCTGCTCACATCTCAGCAGAAACAGAGGGACTTTCCACTGAACACTGCTGCAGCACCAAGTGCTTTATGTGCGCATGATGTCATCCTTCGGCGTGTCACAGCACATTTGGAAGACGATAGCCTTTTAAACCGGGCTGCAGCCCAGTTTCAACACATGCATGACATAGTTTGAGTGCATATTGCAGTTTTTGCGTAGTTGTTTCTGAACGATATTTATATGGATAACGGACAAAGTCACAAGTCAAAGCCTGCTTAGAGCAATGCTGTACTTTTATTTAAATTCTCACCTTGGAGTCCAGAGAAAACGCAACAATCTACAGACTTTGGACGATAACATCTGCAAAATGTTTTGCCTTTACTATGATGAGACTAAGGGGGCAAATCCGTTTCCCTGACCCCCATTAATCCGATTACCTGATTGGTCTATGTAGTGGCTCTCTCAGGAGATTAACATTCCTCTTCTGTTTGACTTGATTGTCACCATTGATTCTGGTCAATATCTCAGGTGAAGTACAGAATAGCACTGAAATTTAGAATGTTACGAGAAGAAGGATATATTTTCTAATATTTGGATCCAACATATGATAGAAGTGTTATGTAACTGCATTTGTAAATGTAAAGTCAAACATGTAAAATAATGAGCCTAAAGCTGCAGGGATGACACATCAGAATGTTCCAAGCTTCACCGTAATTTATTTAGACATATAGTATATTTTAGGTTATGTAACACAGAGAAAAACACAACACTTAGGAACATATAAGAAATACTTCAAAATCACTGGGAAGAGAACAGACATTTTTGTCTTTTGCAAGCGTATACCGATATGTTGGCCATAAACAGCCGGTTTCCGACCGGGAAAACTGGTAAAGCACAGATGCTAATGGAAAACATCTGGCCCCCCGCTCCGAGCCACATTTATTGGAAACAACATTATGGTGATGTCAATGACCTGTGCAAAGAAAAGCGTGCAAATGTGCTATGTGTACTATGCATGTGAATTTGGAGGAACCCAAACCTGTCAGGATAAATTAGTGTTTAGGCTGCTCTTACTTTGGGTGTGGTGGATGGGTGATGGCGTCGGGGTGCACATTACCCGCAGAGGCGTTTCAGATGTTAGTGTTGGCTGGCCTGTTGTGGACTCTAACAAATGTGGTGGGTCTCTAGGAATTCTCCCTTACTGACTTCACAGTAGGTTTCTGATGTTTCATTCTTTTTTTTTTTGTGCAGAACTATCTACTATGTTGACCCTGCAGATCTTATATATGAAAATATGAACTTTTGTCTGCAGGGGAAGTAGCCTAACACGATACCAAGTGTTTCATGCTGCATGCTTTTCTTTGGAGGTAACCTTTACTAATAAACGACTTTTAATTTAAGCACACATGTCGCTCTTTTTTAGCAATCAGTGAGCTAACTTGATTAAAAGTGGTTTCAGCCAGGCTCTTGCTCAACTCCAACTCCTCTGTTCAAACAAAACAAAAAAAGGCTTGAAAAAAAAAGAAATGTTTGACTTGATATCATATTTAGCAGTTGTGGTCCTTTTTAAACATGGTAAGAACAGCAATTCAGAGGCAGGTCATTACCAACAGAATGTTTTTGGGTACAAGTTTACCAAATACAATGATTGAGCAAATTTCTGCCTAGTTTTTAATGTAGTTAGTGTAATGTTAAGTTGAATTAGTGTTTAATTGTTTGTTCTTTAGAGACACAGTCCATGGGATGTGGAAAAGCAATAGAGGGAAGAGAATAAATAAAGAAGGAAGGGAAGGTCTAAACCCATCAATTGTTTTGAACAATTGGACTATCAGATCCTAACCAATCCTAATAAAACATGACAAACGTAATTCAGGTGTGACAGCAGCAACATTAAACAGATTGGTAGGCATTATCAGCAAAAAATGTAATAAAAAGAAGCTGCCCGCAGTGCCTGCTCAGAAAAATGTCTGCCCTTAAGCACATTGTAATGCGATGACTCCTGATGTGATATACGGGTTCCTGTGTAATGTCAGTAGTATGGCGCAACCTAAGCGGGCTGATAGGAATGTTCTCTCAGGTGAGAAAAAAAACAAGTATCTGTTGTGCTATAACCTGCACCAAGCCAAGAAAAATGAGAACAGTGGTAACAGGGGTGGTAACATAAAAATGTCCAGAGGAAAAGGAGATATAAAAAAAGTGATTAATTGCAAAAGAATGTTTCACAACCAAGAAACAAGACAATGTAACACAATTAAAACAAAATAAAAGGGCTAACAAATTCAAGAAAGATCAGGTGCAAATTAAATTACAACATATCCAACCAAGTCAATCCAAAATAAACTCAAATAACTCACAAGAAAGAACACAAGGGGAGCACCAAGCCTCCAAAACACAAGCTTCTAGTTTGAGAAGCAACAACAAATCAAGCTGTTTCAGCAGAACAAACAGCAAAATGTGACAAAGCTGCTCAAAGCAGTGGCATAATACGAAGGGTGGGGAAGAGCTGAACAAAGCCTCTTTCTACAAGCTGTCCCCACTTAGGAATGTTTTTCAGGTGCCTTTTATATGGTGCAGGTGGGCAGATGGTGGCTGCTCTCCTGCAGTCTCCAGGCGGCCAATCAGGAAGGGTGTGCCCTCACAGCTGAACCTGTATACCAAAAAAAAAAACTGCACAGCCTCAAGAGGCCAGGGGCCGTAACATGCACTTTTAAACTATGTTTAAAGTTCGACGTGCGCTCTTATGCACTTTTAATAACGATACCTAGATTTTCTAGCATGACTGGAATGAACCCAACAGTAAAACAGTCAATTGTGTCAGCATGTTTTACTGCATTGATGCAGTAATTCATACAATAGGCACCTCAACAAAGTCTTACACATTTTTTGTACAATACATAGACATTGTTTTCAACAAGTAAACATAATACTTAAAGTGCCTGTAAAAAAGATATACACAAGTAAAAAGACATTACAATAATTAATTCTACTTAATATGAAATCTTGTGCTTAAGTTTACACTCTTTAATATACCGCAGCATCTGCTAAATAACTTATTTTCTTTAAAGAGGAGCAAATTCAAAACAATTTATATCCTCTTTATGAGGAATAGAATTCTTGACAAAAAACGTATATATTATAGTCCATTTATGCCAATTCATATAAAAACTATATTTAAACCGTTTTTGTATCAGTCTGACAAAAATTGATAGGCTAAAACCCATTTAGAGGTTACTATTTGTAGCTTTAATTTGTTGGGTTTAGACAGCTATATCATTCAAGGGAAATAACTTTACCATATGACAAGGATTATTATGCAACCTAATTTCAATTTAATGATGGACAGAAGTGTGTTTATATGTCATCATGTTGTAAAATAACAATCTTATTTATTCTTACCTCCACCACACACCTGTTTCTATCCAAAACCACCCACCAAAAACACACCATCCTTAAGTATCTAAACTGGGAATGACGTCTGGTGACAGCAGCAGTGACCTCAGACCGGCTGATGTCTCTGCAGTTCCGGGAGGTTGCTGACACTTCCAGATGTTTGGCCTCTGCAGGTTATTGCAGCTGTTACAGGACAGAGGAATGGACCTGCTCCACTCCAGATTCCCTGTAGACTCATTGCATTGTCTCCTGGTAAGAGATTTTTAGTGGCTCAGTGGTGAAGGTTAAGGGTCAAAGCATTCCTCACTTTATAAAGCCGTTTTCCAACAAATAAGACAAAAACAAAAGGTTAACAAGGTTGAAATAACGGTAACTAAGTAGATTGGACAAAGGAAGAAAGTAGCAGAGAGAGAAGTGGTCAGATTGTCCTCCAGCAGTTTAAGCCTATATCAGCAGAACTATAAAAAAACTTAAATAACTTAACCCTATAGAGTGAGACATGAAGAAGGTAGAGCAAAGGAGAACCGTCTGTCAAGAACCACCAGTAAACCTGCAGTCTGAGAGCAAAGTGCTCTGTTAGGGACATAAGGAGTAATCAGATCTCTGATATACGATGGAGTTTGATTAGTGAGGGCTTTATATGTCAAAAGAAGAATCTTAAAATCCATTCTAAGTTTGACAGGGAGCCAATGAAGGGAAGCTAAAATTGGGGAGATATGATCTCTTTTTAAGTTTCATCAGAACTCTTGCCGCAGCATTTTGGACCAACTGTAGACTTTTAATTGCATTTTGTGAACTTCCTGCTAATAAAGAGTTACAATAGTCCAGCCTTGAAGTAACAAATGCATGGACTAGCTTTTCAGCATCTGTCCTAGAGAGAATAGTACCTCTCCATAAATTGTCCATTCAAGGTCCCCCACCTGAATACACCTAAACCTGTTATCTGCATCAACTATTGCCAATATTAATAGTATGGAATAATTCAGAAAGATGACTCATTGTAATTAAGACTAAATTAAGTGGTGCATTCTTCTTGTCCAGCTATCCTATCCATTTTGGGAAATTCTTTCAAAACTTCTTACTTTGGCATAGGGTTGAGTTCAATGATGTCCCTCTAGGACATTCTGTGTGCATTGTCTCTCACCATAGAGTCACTAAATAACCATTGAGTCCCCTAAAAAATGTGAAAACAAAAGTGTGCACTGTACATGGTTCACATTATTGTTTTTGTTCTATCTGATCAATGAAATAGCTGATGGATCAATCTTGGAGACATGTTTGCTGGAAACCATAGAAAAATACTTCCAAGTGGATTAGCCAGGGTGCCCTAAAATAAGTTGAAGTACCAATAAGGTCCTTTTAAAGACGTATTCTTTCTTTAAGTCTGTCAGAGAATGTCAGGAAGTTGACTCTTACTGTACTTATGTGTATTCTTTCTTCCTTGATGACCTAAGCTAACATTGTTAGATGTCTAAATGGCTAGAGTTGAATGCTTTTTGCATCCCTTGGCAGGCCAAGCAAGGTATGTAAAACTGGAGGTTCCTGTTATCCTTAAACAACCTTTAAGGGAATTTGTTGGCATACTATTTCTATGAAGTTGTTTTTCTGAATTGCTGTTACGTTTCTGTTATCTCCTTAAGCTTTCATATGTGGATCTTTGGCTCAGTCTTTGACTCAGTGTCATGAGCACTGAACTGAAATAAAAAAGTAATGTATGCAGTTCTTTAAATGTTATTTGTTCTCCCTGATCAGTCTGTAATGCACTTTTGGAGTAATTTTGGGTGGTTCCACTCTTAGGAAGGTTCATCACTTAGCAATTGCTTAACCCTTTCCATACTTGAATTACTTTAGATCAAGGGCACAGTCCCTTATTTTGTCCCTATTTATGTTGTTAAAAGGCTCTTTGTCATTGACGTGATTTGACAGGTCAGACAGTGGCATGGTCGTGGGCTAGTAAAACTAAGCCCCAAAATTTGTTTTATCACAGATGATTTTTAGATTTAAGAAGAAGGAAGATTACATTTTAAACTCGTCTAATGTTTGGTTGTTTTTAAAAGCTTGATTCGCCTAAAACAAATAAAGATTTAAAAACAGCACTTTGTACTTACTCACTTATCTATCTGATATTAAAATGTTCTCTACTATGTATACAATTTAACGCGACAAAAGGTTTACATTATGGTTTTCCTTTAGACTTCACCAGAAACCAGCCACTGATGAAGATTTGATAAAACGAAACAAAAACAACAACAAAACATTAATAAGAAACCTTTCTTTTAGACAACTGAAGGAAAGAACAATATTCTAAGTAATGCCAGCTGTTAAGGAGTCCTGTTTCTATAAATCCCCTCTGCTTCCTTGACAGAATATTTTGGCTTTACAAATTCTCTTACTCATTCCATATTTGAAACTGTTTTCTCCTCTTAAGGCATCTATTGCTGAAAATGTACATGTTTCACTCAAGATTATTTTGCTTGCATCCTTTACTGCTTTGCCACATCAGTCTAATGACGTTACATTCAATTTCAGCATGTCGCAATCTGACCCCAAGTATTGGAGGACAGTCCAGATGAAAGCATTTTTGAATGATTGGTCTCAGATTTTTAGAAGAAACCTAACTCCAGACAGCTGTTCAGTTGAGTTATGCAAAGAGCAGCTGAAAATCGAGTCAGTATGTGTAAATATTTCCAAAACTTAGCACTAAACTTTATGAAGTAGGAGATTAGGAGAGTTGTGTTTTCTAAATGACCTTGAGCTGCACTAAAACATAGTTTTGACTGACAATGAGTCACATGAAAACATAGAACAAACCTGCTAGCTTTAGGATAATCCTTCACTAAACCGAAGCCCTAACTGGATGTGTTGAGTCATATATATTTAGGAAATGAATATAAAAGCCAATTTTGTTTCAGTTGCTTCATTAGCAGAAAATTGTAGCATTTTTCTGAAATAAATACAAAATTTCCTGTTCCGTTGCTATTCTGGTGTTAAAACTGCAGATTGAGAAAACATACATACATCATCTTGAACAATGCTATCACCATCTAGACTTAACTAAATCTAGTGAGTTGGATATGTGGGACAGTCACGTGTTGCCTTCATGAGCCCAACAAAATTTAAAATTACAATATATTCATCACTACTTTATTAATGAAGAAATCAGAAGTAGTCTGGCAAAGACTGAAATGTACAAATATGTAGGAGAGAGTAAAGTGGCAACAGTAAGGAACATGAAGACAACAGGACAAATAGAAGTCAACAGAAGGAGCCAGTGGAGAGCTTCATCATTTCTGTATCAAAGAAATGAAGGGAGCTTCAATTATGTGGTGCTGGAAGTAAATGTAATTTTAAGAAATGTAGTTCCTGGTACCATTGACATATGTAGCGATTTCAAAGGAGTATATTGCCTGAATGAGCACTGACCTCTGAAAGCCTTTAGCCTTTTATCCAATAGGGCCTCAGTTTTAGAGCAGTGAAAGCTGCTCAACCCAATGGTCCAGTCAAGTTTGTCAGTTTTCCATCCAGCCGTTATATCTGGATTTTTATCCGGAGAAAACATGAAATATACATGAAGACATTGTAGCACAAAATATTGCCCTTTCCACATTGCCCCAAAACATGACATCCTTGTAGAGAACTCATTTTGAGAAGGATTTTCTGTTTTAAATTAGGCTGAGTTAATGCCATCTAATAGTCCATTGAATCTCCCTTTCTATATTTTATACACATAATTTTACCTGCAAGATGAAGAACATTTGGTTTAACTATTTTTTGACATTAGGTCAAACTTGGAGAATTGTAATTGTTCTTTATTTTTATAGCACGTTCTTTAAGTCATAGGACTCCAAAGAGCTTACGCTACATTCAGGTATTCACACCGTAATGTTGGTAAGGTATGTTGCAGCCACAGCTGCCCTTGGACAGATTACCTAAAGAAGGAATGTCATACATTCGGTGCCACTAAGCCCACTGACGACAAATAGCAGGCAAGAACAATTAAGTGGCTTGCCCAAGACAACAATGACTGAGACAGACAGAGTGGGGTTTTGAATAGGAAACCCACCTTCTGAGCAACTGTTGGCAAACTGATGCAATGTTCATCATTGGGTTCAGCGCTTCTAGGGATCTTATGTTTAGCTTCTATATGTTTCCCGCTTTACTTGCTGAGTATCCACTTAACATGAGTGGAATTTTGCCCATGGTTACTAAAACAGTTCCCATCATCAACACCTAAATTCTCATGTAGTACCTGTGCGGTGTGCATTGATGTGTTTGTCTATGTTTGAGGCGCAATTACTTTAACAGTCGCAGAAAAAAACAAATAGTGATGAACATTTTTGACCCTTTTCACTGTTGAATCTGACTTCCTGGTCAAACTGGCCCAGATGTTATCTATTGGGGGGTGGCATTATATAAAATTACTTCTTTTCATTTTATATGAAATTAAAAAAAAGTTTTGAACTGAAAAAACCCCAGAGGGAACTAATCCGAGGCAAATGGATACAGCTGTGGTATTGATAAAATCGAATATCGCTGCCACATTGTAAAGAAGATTATTGTACACACAGGATGCAAATGCCAGTGCAACACTGAGTATTGTATCAAACATGCAAAACTGACACGGGCCTGTATACCACAACAGTAAAACCCTATGTTTTTTGGCCATTTATGATTTTATGAAGATCTGACTTGCTGACTACAATCAACACGGTTTGAAAAAATAATTTCCACTTTATGAATTGTAATTTGAACGAGGTGGTAAAGTAATTGTAATTAAAGCTGGCTTATGGAACTCCTTACATAAAAAAAATGTATGGTTATGACCCACAGGGATAAGGGGCAAGAACATATTTTTTTGCTTGTGTAACTCACTTCATACAGTATAATGTTGAACACACATGGCACATTATGTTCCTTTAAGTAAATTTCTTGGCACTAGTTTTAATACACTAAACTTATGCATCCTAAACAACTTGAAGGTATAAGCAATAAACTGTTGTCACCAGAGTGTTGTTAGCTACCACAGACAATCTTTGAAATACATTTTAAAACCATTTACAATATGCTGCTGAATGTTGATGCTGCTGAATGTGAACTCCATTGTGGAATATTTAATGAGAAACATGCCTTTTGGGCCAGACAAAATCTATTTTTTCCTTTTGATTTTACTGTGTTTGTAAGATGGGCAACATGTCTTAAGTCAGTCTCAACTTTAATATTTGGCTTTTTCATACAAAAAGTAAACATTTGCTTTTAATTAGACAAAATCCTCATGTACTGACTTACTTCCTTTTTTCAAGCTGTTATTCTTTTTGAAGATGGAGGGCAGGACAGCTATATGGACTAATAAACCCTTAAAAGATGGGGGGAATTTGGCAATGCAGGCTTTACTTGAGAACAGTGGACCCAGGCAACCAGGGAAAATATATACTAAAGATCAAGGTATCAAAATGGGAAAGCTGATCACTTGGCAACCCCTCCGAGTTGGGCTAAATGTCCCAGGATTACCCAGGTCCATGTAAGGTACCGGTAAGGCATGACCAACCAGGCATAACTCAAAAACCAGGGACCCGCGTTTAAACTACAGACAAACACCTATTTTGTGACCAGACCCCAAGATCCAAGGAAAGACTTGGTTCCTCATGTACATCTACAGACACCCTGGTTGAGATGAAGTTAAGACCCCTTAACTGGAAAACTAGAAAGAAACTAGTTCCATTTTTACAAGGGCTGCATTGAGCCTTGGTAAAGTTGGACAGAAAAGGGTATAACCATGTATAAAAGTCCATGGTTCCAAATTCAGACATCAAGCAGGAACCATGTGTAAAATGGACCATAAGTAGCAAAGAAAGGCTTCATGAACCCTGAGTCAAATTGGACTACACTATAATCCCCTGGTAAAACATTAGAGATCCAATGGGATCATGATTGATTTTAACCCAGATAGGTTACAAGTACCAGGAAAAAAAACCTACAAGTACTTTAACCAAATACACAAGGTCTTGGAATCTATTGGGGCCACTGGCCCAACATTCGGGAGAGGTGTGGCTTTGCAACAATTGATCACCCAACGACTCAAGAAACAGAAATTGAGACAAACGGCGAAAACACTACCGCACCAGAATTCAGAAATCTAAGTGGAAAGGCCTACTTGTGTTTACTTGTGTTTAGTACAGTGTTTAGTTCCAGTTGAGCCTTCTGAGCTTTCAAATATTTTCTTCATCTAAGCCTTCAACTTGTATGTTGGATACAATCCCGACAAAATTGTTTAAAGAAGTATTTCCTATTATTGTTACCCCCATTTTGGAAATGATTAATTTGTCATTAGTGAATGGTTATGTACCAGAGGCTCTTAAGGTAGCTTTAATAAAACTCCTACTTAAGAAACCTTCTCATGATCAAGAAAACTTCATAAATTACAGACCCATATCTAATCTTCCCTTTTTAACTAAAATCCTTGAAAAAACAGTTGCTAATAAACTGAGAGAGCATTTGATGAATAATGACCTATTTGAAGAATTTCAGTCAGGTTTCAGAGCTCAATATAGCACTGAGACAGCTCTCCTCAAAGTTACTAATGATATTCTCATGGCGTCAGACAATGGGCTTGTGTCTATTCTAGTTTTGTTAGATCTCAGTGCTGCTTTTGACACAGTCAATCACAGTATCCTCATTGAAAGGCTCGAACACACTGTGGGGATCAAGGGAACAGCACTAGGCTGGTTTAAATCGTATTTGTCTGATGGATCCCAGTTTGTTCATTTAAATGAAAAATCTTCTCCGCATTGTAAGGTTACTTGTGGAGTACCACAGGGTTCTGTACTTGGCCCAATTCTATTTACTATATACATGCTCCCTGTTGGTAAAATCATCAGACAGCATGGTGTTAATTTCCACTGTTATGCTGATGATACACAACTGTATTTATCTATAAATCCCGATGAATCCAGTCAGTTTGGTAGATTACAGGCATGTCTAGATAATATAAAAATGTGGATGACTTTAAAATTTCTGCTCTTGAACTCTGAAAAGACAGAAGTTATCTTTGGACCAGAACCTCTAAAAAAGAAATTGCTTAGTCAGCCACTTGACCTGGATAGAATCAGGTTGGCATCTGGTGACAATGTAAAGAACCTTGGTGTTACTTTTGATCAGGAAATGTCTTTCAAGTCTCATATAAAACAGATCTGTACGATTCTTCTTTCATTTTAGGAATATAGCAAAAATTAGAAATATTCTCTCTGGGACAGATGCTGAAAAGCTAGTCTATGCATTTGTTACTTCAAGGCTGGACTATTGTAACTCTTTATTAGCAGGAAGTTCACAAAATACAATTGAAAGTCTACAGTTGGTCCAAAATGCTGCAGCAAGAGTTTTGATGAAACTTAAAAAGAGAGATCATATCTCCCCTATTTTAGCTTCTCTTCATTGTCTCCCTGTCAAACTTAGAATAGATTTTAAGATTCTTCTTTTGACATATAAAGCCCTCACTAATAAAGCTCCATCGTACATCAGAGATCTGATTACTCCTTATGTCCCTAACAGAGCACTTCGCTCTGACTGCAGGTTTACTGTGGTTCCTAGAATCTCTAAAAGCACAATGGGAGGCATGGATAGCTCAATTGGAATGTCACTAGACTTCAAATCAAAAGCTCATAGGTTCAAAACCAGCCCAGGGCAAAAATACACCACAGCATCCAGTGTGGGTCCTTAGGCAAGACCCTTTGCGCTACTGCCTACCTTGCGTCTGCAAAATGACTGCACCAGTGTGGTTTACACCAAAAACAATTTCCTACAGGATCAATGAAGTATACATTATTATTATTATTATATCTTTCAGTTATCAGGCTCCTCTCCTGTGGAACCAACTTCCAGCTTTAATCCGTGAGGCAGACACCCTGTCTAGTTTCAAATCTAGGCTTAAAACCTTCCTGTTTGATAAAGTTTATAGTTAGGAAAAGGTAGAGAAGACAAACCTTCTGCATGTCTCACTCTATAGGGTTAAGTTATTTAAGTTTTTCTATAGTTATGCTGCTATAGGCTTAGACTGCTGGAGGACAATCTGATCACTTGTCTCTCTGCTACTTTCTTCCTTTGTCCAATCTACTTAGTTACCGTTATTTCAACCTTGTTAACCTTTTGTTTTCTCTTAGTGTTCTTCTCTCCATAGTAACCACACCCGGCAGGGCTGGCGTTCTGTTAGCTGAGACAACTTCTTGGATGAGAACATGGGCTGAGATGCTTCCAGTGACACTCTACACCAGCTGCTATAAACTCTATTATTTCAGTATCCTGTGCTTCTAATTTAGTTTTCTGTCTTTTCAAACCCCCAGTCGGTCGTGGCAGTTGGCTGCTTGTACTGAGCCTGGTTCTGCTGGGGGTTTCTTCCTGTTAAAGGGGAGTTTTTCCTCTCCACTGCCGGTACATGCATGCTCAGTATGAGGGATTACTGTAAAGTCAACGACAACACAAGCCATTGCTTCGGTATGCTGATTCTAGAGGAGTGAATGCTGCAAGTCAATGACTCGATGAATCTGCTGGGGTTTCTTAGGATGGAAACTTTTTCAAGTCGATTTGTTTATGATGTATCTTTGATTCTAATTGACTTTCTGTAAAGTGCCTTGAGACGACACCTGTTGTAAATTGGTGCTATATAAATAAACAGATTCTTGATTCTTGTTTGAGAAGACCTGGGGAAAGGCCTAATGTCTTTTTTTCAGAATTTTGATGCTCAAAGTATTCTGGAGTAGCTCTGTTACTTTCATTCAGATTTGATCTATTCAAGGTTGAAACTGTTGCTTTTTAATACCTATCCTTTCTGATTTTGGATAAAGGTTGGGGAAGTTAGCAGAACGATTTTTACTGCTGCTACATTTGGGAGTTTGCTACTTTGGGCATTTGTTTATACCAAAAGGATGGTTTAAAGCCGTGAGATCCTGATTATCATCCTAAATGTTCGATAAAATCTCAAGTACAGGTATAATTTCGAGATGAGTTAAGAAAAAGAAACTGTATATCCAGAAAAACTGGAGAAAAGAAAATGGGTAAAAGAAGTTCAACAATCTCTTTAATTAATCATAACAGGCAATGTGAGATTTGCCAAAATACAGACTGCTGCAAAAGACAATCCCGGCCCACAACCATTACCTTCGGTTTTAAAGGAACTTGTATAAAATGAATTACAACTACATTTCAGACACAAGATATGGTCAATATAAAAACAGAAAACAACAAAATTACAATCAAAAACCTTTTCTAAAGAGGCTCAAACACAACTGAGCCCATAAAAGAGAAAAGTATTACACTGAGCTCAGTCTGACGTTTTATCAGTGCAACAACAATGCAATTTTGAAGCTTTTTCTTCAGATGGCTGATTGTAATTCTGATTAAAGCTCTTGCTTTTAATTGTCCGGACAAGATAGTATTGGCAATGTTTAATTAAAATTAAAATTTCACGCAGTTCAAGGTAATAATACGTAGCTTTTTAAGCATAACTGCTCTGGAATCTGAGAATAATTTTGTTGGTCTGATTCACATTTTTAATTTTCATGCTGGACTGTGATTTCCCTTACTGTTGTGATAGGGGAAATCTGTCCCTAGATCACAGTAACACCTCTGTAGGAGGAAGACCTACTAATGACCTTAAATGGACTTCAACTGTGGTAAATTTGGTGGATTGGACTTGATGCTGAAAGGAACATACCTGTTTTTGTAAGGTCCCAAAGTTGATAGCGCATGTCAGATTAAAAATCCAAAGCACAAAATCAAATAAATTATATGTAGATCTCTAAAGATTATCTTAAGGGACAAGTTGAGGGATGCATCTAGAAACATGTCTGCTCTCAATGGGCCCAGTGGCCTCCATAAAGGGAATTCATCAAAACAGCAGGACTCTTCCCAGAACTGGCCAGCTGTCTTAAACAGAGTGATTGAAGTAGTGCAATAGTAACAGAGGTGACCAAGAACCTGATGGTCACTTTGTCTGAGCTTTAGCATTCCTCTGTGGAGAGAGGTGAACCTTCTAGAACAAATAAGATCTCTGTCTTAATCAGGGCAGTCTGTTAGAGTAGAATGGACGAAAGCCACTGCAAAGAAACATGACCCCTATCCAACCTAATGTACCTTGAGAAGTTCTGCAAAGTAGAATGTGCCTAACTGCCAAAACATAGGTTTGCTAAACTTGTGGCATAGTATTAAAACAAACTTGAGGCTTGAACTTCTCTCAAAGGTGGATCAACAAAGTGTTACGCAACGTTTGTTAATACTCACTCTCATGCGTTTACTTGTTGTTCTAGTTTAATGAAGTGAATTTTTTAAACCTTTGGGACACTCAAACTTTTTTAAATTTTTCTGTAATTTGGTATTTTGCAGGCTTTACCATAACAACACTTGGAAAAATTAGTAGTAAAAGTATATCTGTTTTATGTAGAATTAGTCATGAAATCATCCGCATTAGAGTCATCTTGATTCAGTTTTAAACAGTTTTACTGGATAAAGGCTGAATAGATGAGCAAAAATCCCCCAAAACCCCAAAAAGTAGCTTCTACCAGTATGACATCGCCAGGCTCAGCGTTGTTTTTTCGGGAGGCTCTGACTGAGCCGGCAGGTGAGTGTATGTAATGTGCTAATGGCTGACGTCCTGCACGTATTAAATTCCCCACAGCCTCCAGCCCGGCTGTCTGTCAGCACACACAGCCTTGTTCTCTGCCAGGGCTGTAGTCATCAGTACCCCCATAGTGGGTTACCATGGAACTGATGTACACTGGAGAGAAACAGTGTTGTCATCCCTGAAGAGTGTGCTGAATAATATTTGCAAAACATTCATGTCAGGGACAAGGTATTAACTTAGTCAATACTGAACAAAAAAAAGCTTTTTTTCTAAAGGTAGTTCTTCTTCTGACAACACTTTAAAGTTTTGCAAGCAGTTTAGGTTGGAAAAAAAATTCCTTTCATAGCCTTTTCTCCACAGTATTACCTTTTATAGTAGCAGCACAGAGGTTATTAAATATTTATCCATTCATTTGCTTCATTCAGCTCCATCTCTCAAGAAGTTTGGACATCGTTTTTGACAAAGTCCAGACAGAGACCTTCCATAGACCTATAAGAGCAAAATGTTTTCACTAGATGATGTCATGGTTTAGTGAATTCTTTGTTAGGAACAGTTTTGACCTCTATTTATTTAGTGTAATGTGTAAGGGTCATGATTACATCAAATAGTGATCGTGGAACTTCCTGACTTGGACAATCTGTCACATGGTAGTTGCAAAACACTGTTGGTGGTCACCGTATTAGTTCGATAATCTAAGGTCTGTTACCAGAACCGAAACATTACTTGAGCTTTGGGGCTCTGTGTTTCTGTAAAAAGCAGACATTCTGTGTGTCAAAAGGAGGGGGATGCTCCTATCAGACCAAAAGCAGGACCAGGTTCTTTGAGCTCTGGAAGCCATTTATGTGTGTTGCATACACAGTGCAACTACAGTTTTGCTCAGCACAAAGCCTATTACCAGCCGAGCATAGAGCCAACTTTGACATTTCATTGCGTACTTCTCAGTGGACTCTCTCTCCTCTCGCCCAAAAGCGAGACGATATCCATGTTATTGCTCCTGAATGAGTAGGAATTAGCTGGACACTGATGAAGCTAACCTCCTTACAACCTACGCTCTAGTTTAGGGGTTTTATGGTCCATATAAAGTACAGTCATTCTCTTATTCTTGTTTTTATTTTAACTTTCTCGCAGTCTGATATAGTCAGTTAAAGTCTAATTGTTTTGGGACAACAAAAAGGCATCATTATAGTTCAGAATTTCAGCTGTGCACATAAAACAGTCATTGTTAATTTATTTTGAAACTTCTCCCTATTTTGTGCTGCAGTCCTCTGAAGATGAACTAAGCACATCAATGCAAGTGTCATTTTTAGCATAGCTTGACATTTCCTAACTTCAAGGTACACCGCAAAAGTCCCCAGGAAGGACACCATCACTTCCATTATCGACAATGTGGTTAGATTAGTTTGAAGGTTCATAAAACAAGAGTGAAAATGTAATGGTGTTAGAGGATTACACTAGTCAGCATTGTTGCCCTAACATCCATTAGAGCTCTGTATGTTTAGATATAGGCAATAATGTCCAGGAAGATTTAAGCATTCATAAAGAGAGTTAATTTTACCTAAATATCTCAGCAGCTCTTTTGTTTTGTTTGGTCACTGAAAGATGAATATCCAGAAGGAAAAACTGCAGATCTCCCTAAGCTTTCTTGCTAAAAGAAAGTGTCACAAATATGTTTTTTTTATTCTGATCCAACTCACAGTCTGCACTGTGTATTATAACACTTTTTGAGTTTTGTCTGTTTTAAAAATGTTGCAACTGGCCTGGTGTTTGTATTCGCTTGCATCTCCTTAGTGAAAGGGGCAGTTATATAATTGCTGTCACTAATTTAACCATCTGTTTGTTGGACTTTCTGAACCATCTCACTTTTTATTAGGGTTCCAATACTTGACGCTTCCTTGAACCATACCAAGCAAATGTAGTTGATTCGGCAATAAAATCAGAGCTGTTTATTTTTTCAACATGCAGAAGGAAGTAATTTACAAAATATGAAATGCTTAACCTTATCCTCATTACAATCTTAAACTTGGAATCTATTTCTCTAGTAGAACCTATAAACAATACCAAAGGTTCCCAAAGTGTGGTTCACAAAATTATTTTTAGAATTGTGGTAATGTGATCCCTGATCTATGGAAGGCCAAACTGAAAACATGAAATAAATATCATGAAATAATTAAATGTAAATAATTTTTTCTAAAAAGGTACCTCTTATATGAGAAACGTAATGATACATTTGATACTATAAATTCCTTAAAAAAATAGAATAATTTCACCATATATTTATTTTTAAGTTAATAAAGAGGGCTAATTGTATGTATTTTATGGTGGTTGCCACTCAATGGCTGTGTACATTTTGGGATTCCAGGTTGAAAGTTAGTGAACTCGTATGCTAGACAACTTTAATATTGTGAGCTAAGTCTAATTCAAAGCATTGTTCTGATTCAGCTGCATGTCAATTAATGAGGGCATTCATTTATTTACTTACTTATTTGTAGAATATGTCTCCGTTGGGTTGGCTTGCAAACAGAATTAAGCAGACAACTTGCATGATCTGTAAGAAATGTTCTGTTTGCTGTGGTGCACCCTTTTGGGAATATATTAGGACAGTGGAAAACTAAAAATGAATTACTGTCCGGAGAACATGCCAAAGAAGTTAACCATACACAGCACTGTTCAAAGTGAATTAGACCCTGTTATCACTGCTGCTCATTTTCATATTGGATCACTAGAGTCAAGAGTCAAGAGTCAGTTTATTTATATAGCGCCAATTTACAACAGGTATCGTCTCAAGGCACTTTACAAAAAATCAATTAAAATCAAGGATACATTCTAACAAATCAATTTGAAAAAGTTTCCAATCTAAGGAACCCCAGCAGATTGCATCGAGTCATTGACTTGCAGCATTCACTCCTCTGGAATCAGCAGGCAGAAACAATGGCTTGTGTTGTCGTTGACTTTACAGCAATCCCTCATACTGAGC
>JAVLVB010000453.1:250693-266472 GCA_032876305.1 Orestias chungarensis | reverse complement strand
ACAAGCAGCCATCTGCCACGACCGACTGGGGGTTTGAAAAGACAGAAAGCTAAATTAGAAGCACAGGATACTGAAATAAAAGAGTTTATAGCAGCAGTTGTAGAACGTCACTGGAAGCATCTCAGCCCATGTTCTCATCCAAGAAGCTGTCTCAGCCAACAGAATGCCAGGCCAGGTGTGGTTACTGTGGAGAGAAGAAGACTAAGAAAAAAGAAAAGGTTAACAAGGTTGAAATAACGGTAACTAAGTAGATTGGACAAAGGAAGAAAGTAGCAGAGAGAGAAGCGGTCAGATTGTCCTCCAGCAGTCTAAGCCTATAGCAGCATAACATTAACATTACAAACATGTATTATTTGTCGATAACCATGTTAACAGAACCTAAAACAAAGACCAATCAGTTATTAGAATCTGCAAGGTGATTAGCAGGTCAGTTCAGCAAAGTCAGTGGAAAAGACAGGATAGTCAGATTTGTGGACACCAAACAGAATGCCTCAGATAAGAGGCTTTCATGCTCCGGTCTTTTTAGGCCCTCTGACCATCACTAGATGGCAAAAGAGTTGACTTGCCTAATGGCAGAGATGACAGATAAAGCAATGGATAAAGCAAGGATGAACTCCAATGTCCCAGCCACCGTAACCCCACTATAATGTATTATCTTATAGAAATGGTCTAAGCATTAGTCCCTTATAAAACAGGTCTCTTAGATTTCCTTCTTTCACATGAGGAATATAGCAAAAACTAAAAATATTCTCTCTAGGACTGATGCTGAAAAACTAGTCCATGCATTTGTTACTTCAAGGCTAGACTATTGTAACTCTTTATTATGTTAGGGTGAGTCCTTTTAGTGTGTTTCACAGGTTGTCAACTGGGGGTCCACTGAGCCACTCTGCTGAGCATCATCTCCACTAGCTCACCTGCCAGGTGCAGCGGGTTGACTTTGATCAGCCGAGCAGTATAAGAGGAGCGGTGGATCAACTACTCGACGCCTGAGTATTAGTTGCTTACGGTAACCTCTTGGTCTCAGTGCCAACTTAGTGAAAACTCTCTAGTGTTGCTAATTCTTTAGTTTCTTTATTAGTGTTTCAAGTTCCCTAGTTTTTGTAGTTTCAGTTCTCGTGTCTCTAGTTTCTTACTTCTCCAGTTATTTATTTGATACTTAGTTTTTTCCCTTTTTATGTCCCTCACCATCTCCTGTGCTCCACCCAGGTTTCAACCATCTCAGTGCTCATACCTTCTCAAGATTCCCACCAGTCATAACAATCCTCTGGTTTCCCCACTCCTCTGGCTCAGCTCGGTCTGCTCGCTCCAGCAACTCCCATCCGCTATGCTCATCCCACTGGTCAACCTTCCACCTGGACAAACTGAAAGGACTCACCACTCACTCCTCCTGGCTTCTACCATCCATCTCAAAAGTAAGAACGTTCCATATTTCTTCATGCTCCGCCCGCATCACCTCACCTGCTCTGTTTCCATCTCAGTGGTCTCAGGTCTCCCACGTCGTTCCCGCCATCCGCAGAGTTTCCCCGCTGAACTGTTCCGTGTTTGCTGTCTCTGGTTTCCCTTCGTTGTCCGCTGTCTCTGGATCCCTACCGCTCCCGATCGTCTCTGGTTTCCCGCTGTGCCCAGCGTCTCCAGTTCCTGGATCTATATACACAACCTAACAATACACTCATATTATTGTACTCCTGAGAGTCCTCTGATTTATGTGGGTCAGAAGCTTAAACTTTAATGAAATATTAGTAGGAAGTGTACAAAATGCAGTTAAAAATCTTCAGTTGGTCCAAAATGCTGCAGCAAGATTTCTGATAAAACTTAAAAAGAGAGATCATATATCCCCAATTTTAGCTTCACTTCATACAAACTTGCTCTTGCACTCGAAGAAGTCGGACGCTTTTCTCTTTGTCTCCCGACCTTACCCTTATCTGTCCTGCTTCAGCCCTGTGTTTGTGTCTTTCATTGTTTTTGGAACCTCTCTTTGCATATCTTCCGAAAACTAAACGCTTTTTGGCATGGGCGGTTACCTGATGTATCAACAAAGTAAGAAAACAAAGGCAATTGCCCTGGCCACTGAAAAGCAGCTGGGAGCATATGAAGGCGTTTTGAGAGCGACCAACACTCAGACAAAGATGATGAACAAAAAACTGGATGTGATTCTTGGAAAGGATCGCAGGCAGGCTGCAGGTTCTGGAGGAAGTTGGTCTCTCAGATGGGCGGTAAGGTCCAGATTTGGCTGATCGGACTCGCCATTGGTGAGACAGCGCGACTCAAGTTAGACAGAAACATAAAGTCTGCCTGACCCAAACAAATCATTGTTTTCCTGATTCGGCTCCCCAGGGTGACCTTGACGGTCTGCTATCTTCAACTACTCCTGGAAATTATGTAAACAAGCTGCTCCTTCCCATTGCTACCCTCCCCCTGACATCTGTGGAACTGTTTGAACTGAATAGACCTATGCTATCATCGAAGGACAGAGCAGCTCACAGCTCACAGACCTACACACAAACTCACACACACTGATACCAGCTCTACATACGCCTTCATCCTCATCTTCATCCCAAGGCTCTGTTCTGTTGTGTTGTTGCTTTTTAGTGCAGAGGTTTTTTTTGGTAACTTCAAGCTGTATACTGTCAAGGATAAAGTGTGAAATGTATTTTTTTCCCCTGATTTTTCCCTAATCTGGCATTTTTCTCTGTCCTTAAGGACATGAAAGCTGCTCGCCAAAGGTGCAGCGGCTACAGGTCTCCCTCACCCTGTAATTTCGTTCGTGCTCATGTACCCCATGTGTTGCGAATGACAATAAATAGTTCCTGATTCCTGATTCATTGGCTCCATGTCAATTCAGAATAGATTTTAAGAGTCTTCTTTTGACATATAAAGCCCTCACTAATCAAGCTCCATCATACATCAGAGATCTGATTACTCCTTATGTCCCGAACAGAGCACTTTGCTCTCACACTGCAGGTTTACTGGTGGTTCTTAGAATCTCTAAAATCAGAATGGGACGCAGATCTTTTAGTAATTAGGCTCCTCTCCTGTGGAACCGGCTTCCATTTTTCGTCTGTGAGGCAGACACCCTGTCTAGTTTCAAATGTAGGCTTAAAACCTTCCTTTTTGATAAAGTTTATAGTTAGGAAGAGGTAGAGAAGACAGCCTCACTCTACAGGGTTAGGTTATTTAAGTTATTTCTATAGTTCTGCTGATTAAGGCTTAGACTGCTGGAGGACAATATGACCACTTCTCTCTCTATTTCCTTCCTCTGTCCAATCTGCTTTAGTTGCCGTTATTTCAACCTTGTTAACCTTTTTTTTTCTCTTAGTGTTCTTCTCTCCATAGTAATTACACTTGGTCTGGCATTCTATTAGCTGAGAGAGCTTCTTGAATGAGAACATGGGCTCTTTTTTTCCAGTATCCTCTGCATCTATTTTAGTTTTCTGTCTTTTCAAACCTCCAGTTGGTCGTGCAGACGGCTGCTTGTACTGAGTGTCAGGTTGCGATCAATGAATCGAGCAGAGGTGGAATTGTGAGAATGAATAATTTATTTTGGGGAAGAATAATGAACAGAACATAAACCGGAACAGGGCAAGTGGAAACGGAACAGGAATAACGTTGAACTGGAACGTAAACAAACAGCGAACTGAAGCGGGACACGGGGACTACAAACGTGAATAAACAAAACAATCAAAATAAACAAACCAGTGTAAGAACACTGGAAGGGGAAATAAACTAACAGACGAAATAATAACAATAAGAATAATAAATAATAATAATAATAATAATAATAATAATAACAATAAACACAACTGAGACAGGGAACAGAGGAGAAAAAGATGAGGGAGGAAACACTGGAAACCGGAGGCTACAATAAAAAAAAAAAAAAGTAAATACAAGGACGGGACCTAAGGAGAAATAATGATGGAGGAAAAAACCAGCTCAGACAGGAAAAAGCACAGATAACCAGCGAGCAAGAGGGGAAGGCTTACTAGGAGACGGGCAGGAGATGGAGCTTAGAGACGAGAGGAGAACAGACGATCCAGCGGTGAGTGAATGAGTTAACCAGGCTTAAATACTGAGGAGCAGGAGGTGGAGTGGTGGAGATGATGATTGGATGATTATGATTATGATGAATGATAATGATGAGGGAAAACACACAGAGAGAAGAGGGACAGAGCAGGGAGAACTAGAGAATACAGAAAAGAACAAAACCCAAGACTAAACCAAATTAGAAAATAACCTAAACAAAACAATAACTAATAATATAAGTAATGATAATAATAATAATACAACAAGACTAATCTAGAAAACTGAAAAAACCAAAAACACAGATCATGACACTGAGCCAGGTTCTGCTGGAGGTTTCTTCCTTTTAAAGGGGAGTTTTTCTACATGCATGCTCAGTATGAGGGATTGCTGTAAAGTCAACGACAATACAAGCCACTGTTTCGGTCTGCTGATTCCAGAGTAGTGAATGCTGGAAGTCAATGATTCAATGCAATCTGCTGGGGTTCCTTAGATTGAAAACGTTTACAAACTGATTTGTAATGATGTATCTATGATTTTAATTGATTTTATTGTAAAGTGCCTTGAGACGACATCTGTTGTAAATTGGCACTATATAAATAAACAGATTCTTGATTCTCATTAAACCTTTGTAGTTACTAGAAGAGTAACTACAGGGGCACAGAGGTTGTCTGTTTACTGGGGATTTTTTAAGTGGTGGAGGTGATTACCGTACTGTATAAGTAAAAAAAACACTGAAAGGCTGACATTGCAAAAAATGTAAACAATAAAGTTGGCCAAGTAGATTCTCCCCAATAGACACAACATAGAAGAGACAGAGGCAACACTGTCAACAGTTTAGGTAAATGAAACATTGTTAAGAGACAGAATTACTTACAATAAAGATGGTGAAACAGATAAAGGCAAGCTCAGGAGACATAAAAAGTAGTCTGGGACCCAATCAAACATGAGGCCATGGAACAGGATGTGACAAGGATGACAACAGTTAATCTCATAATGAGTCAGTGTAGACCAAGAGGGGGCGTCACAGGTGAGGTCAGTCAACAGGAGCAGAAGAGGCACAGAACCGTGGAGTGGTAGGAAACATAGCAAGAACAAGGAAAATCATGACATCTGTCTAACTGGATTAATGTCTGTATGATACCTGAAGCAATGTAGACCCACAGTGGGTTAAAAATAAATGTACATTAAAAAACTAGATAAAACAAGATCTTTAATTTAGGAAGGTAAATGGTTGAAATATATGTGATAAATGTCTGTCCTGATATAAAAAATGCTGTTCTGTTGCCTTAAAATGCTAAATTTTTAGGTCATGTGTTTCATTGGGAACTTTTTATCACTACCTGTACTAAAGTTAAATACTGTCTTATTTAACTTTAGCTGACAATGTTATAATGCTGAAATTATTCACATAGTAGTACAGGTCTCTGAACCAGAACGAGCACAGTGAGATAATGAGCCTGTGTAGCGTAGTGTAGTAATGGTGTAAAAATGCTATGTGAATGGCGCATACTTTTCTCTGCAGTCTGAGGTTCTAGTATCCAAATATGGACTCATTGGCTTGTTTAAACTGGTAAATGACAGTTTAATCAACACTCCTTCAGACAGTTTCCATAATACACAATTGTGATCATGTACCTTAAAACAAGGAGTATGTCATATCAAAGAACATGAGTCGAAAAATAATATTTCATGTACTGTTTCGCATTAACATGTTTTCGAGCTATGAACCCAATGACCTAGATTGTCACTGGATGAACATGAACTAAGCCCAATGTTCCTTGGCAACTTCATTGACTCTTTATTTGGAAGTGAAGTTGGAGACTTTCAAATTAAAAAATTTACTACTTTTATTGAGAACATACAGTTGAAACCTGAAATTTAGTCACCAAACCAAACACGTTTTTTCCCTTTTCATCTGAAGTTAAATCAAAGCAAACCTCTTCAGTTTTAGTTCAGTTACAATTACATAAAATAATTTCCATTTGCCAAATTGTTAAAAAATGTGAAAACAGATCAGAGATCATGGTCTAATGATTAGGGGAACCAGTACCACCAAGGTCACTGGTTTAAGCCCCAGACAAGACATGACAGAAGTGCCCTTAAGCAAGGCACCTGACCCCCAACTTCTTTCCGGGTGCAGTGAACAGGGCTTCACTTCATACCTCATACCATCACTGATGTATTTAATGTATTCATCTTCATTTCAGATTATTAGACAGAATTCCACACCAACCAGACATCCCTACAACTGCAGAATATCATCCCCGACAGAATCTTTGAGAAGTCTGTTGTTCTGGTATTTGAAGAAGACTTGGCTACCCTCTTATAACTTTCATTGCTGTGGTTCACTCTGTTTCCTTCTGCAATCTAACATACAACTTTCACTTGATAATGAGCCAAGTACTTTTTAGTGACTGTCATGGAGAATAAGGGTGCTATACCAGTAACTTTGGGCTTAATACAATATCCTATAAATTCAAGAACCATGCACAAGGTCTTGTTGAAAACCACTGAAGACCTTGAAATCAAAAGTAAGTCAAATACTTGAATTTGTACAACAAAGCTTGTACTTGACTTTATTGCGGTCTGTAATTTTGACTGATGGGGTCAAAAAATAATTGTTTTTTAGCCATATTTTTTTGAATTAATAAGAATTATCAGTTACATTCAGTCTGATTTCTGTTCAATTAACATTTTTCAAGCTAAAAAGAGAATCTTTGTGCAATTTTACATGCAGGTGAATGCAAGTAACATTTTTTCTGGAGTGACAGCTGACCTCCACAAGTTTCATCGGCCTATTAACACATTCTTAAAACTTGTTCCTCATCCACATGGACCTAATTTGTGCATTAACATACACAAAATCAATTATCTACAGTTTTGATGTGGATTTGGAGTGTGAATCTGAGTTTTGATTCTGCACTAAAGACTGGAATAACACGCCAAACGGAAAATGTCTCTAACTGAAGTGATCAGTCAACAAGATTCTCTGAATGAGGGATTTCCTAATCCAAACCCTCCCTTCAGCAGGAAGCAAAATCCCACAGCATTCTGCCTGAACCAGACGCGCTCCAAAGCCTCTTGTCTGTTACTCTTCAACGTGGCGTCAGCTCCCATATAAAAAGGTCCATGTAGTTTAGTATCCAGGTCTGTCATGATTCTCTGATGAATCATTTGGTTAATGGATAAAGCCCTCAAATATTTCCATAATTTAAAAAAGATTAGGTCAATGACAGTTAACGGGACCCCTGGTCCACAACTTTAATTGATAATACTTTGTAAGTATCATTGGTAGCCTAATGCAACAGAACAAACAATTCAGATAATAAAAATAGTAAATCTAACCCAACGGGACTTTTTCACTATGACCCTTTTTTCCCCCACACATGTTTTTTCCAGTCTTCATATGTTTTCTTTCAAATCCTCAGAGGAATGATTGATTCATATTCTTATGTAATACAAGCATACAGTCAGGAAATGGGGTCTCTGTATTGCAGAACAAGTAACCTCAAGCCAACCTGTGAGAACGTTTGCTTCCCTCCTTCTCCTAATTCTTCCTCTTTACAGTGTACCTGTGCTACCCTAGTCCAAGATTCTCTGTTGTACCATCTGATGTTCCTCTCCATTCACCTTGTTTGGTTAAAGTCATCCAAGCCTGGCAACCACTCGGCCTCTCCGCCTCAACAGTCTTCAAGCTCCAAAAGACCTGTCTGCTCCCACAGCTCAACTCTTCCTCCACCTCCTAAAGCCCTCACTGCAGCCTCTCTGTCAGTCCAAGTGCATCTCTAGAGTAGAACCCTCTAACCATTGGTAATCATCTGCTAATCTCTCCCTGGCAGTTCATCTCTTCGTATGATATTGATAATATTACAGAAATAACAGAATGCGAGGCAAATGCAGATGGATAGGGACACCCCTAACTGGTATATAAAGAAGCTGTATTTAAAGTACACAAACAAATAACGCTTTACTAGGTAATGGTGTTGGTGGGAAGCGGTCGAAGTAAAGCATGACGATGTGCCAGCCCTATAATACATTGGGGGAAACCCTGCATACATAACAATTATTCAGACATACCTTGTTTATTTAAATTAGGCTGAATAGTGTTAGATGTCAGACTTAATCAAAGACTGCTATAAAGACGGTGTGAGTATTAGTAGTTGGTGCAAAAGTGATGCCAACTGTTCCATCATACAGCCCACAACTAAAACACAATCAAATAAAGAGGTAGAAACATTTATGTCATTTTTTTTCTTGGTTTCAATATAAAGTGTCATAAAATGATTGTATTATTTCATCACAAATCTTTTAAACACATAGGCATGAAAATCCTCTACAGGTTGCATTTGCTCAGTTTACAAAGCTTGAAGTGTGTCAGTCATCCTTCTAACTTGTGCTGGCATCTCACATTTTACAAGATGAAAATAAAGTTCCTGGATAGACATAAAATGAGAAGTGGATTAAAACATGGCAGTTCCTACTATAAGGGAGAGACTTTCAGATTCTCCATTATGCAATGATTGTTCCACTGAGCCAATGCTTTTGGCACACTGATATTAAGGACTTCAGTAACGGAAATCCTCTATTTAGATTTTAGATCAGGTAAGTAAACAGTACATTTTCCTTGAGGGCATGTAGTTCATTTTAATATACATTTAGAAATGAATGTTTGTTTGATTGATGAATCTTTAGTGACGCGTTTAATTTAGAAGTTCTTGATTTTCAAAATTAACCGCTACATATAATCTATGTGACGCATTGATAAAATACTGAAAGTGCTCACAATTAACTTTGCTTTATCAAATATCAATTTGACGTTGGTGAGTTAGTACAAAACATATGTGATTTTCACATTTGTTTGCAGACCTGCATATTACTATATTTTCCCAATTGAGGGAGGGGTTTTAAATACCTTCATCTGACAGTAATTAGGAACACTCTACTGCAACTGTGGATGTCCGAGCCCGTAGTATTTACCACCCATCAGTCATGAAGCGGAAGCCTGCCAGCAACTGACCATGCACCACAAAAATCAATTCAATTTGACAAATCAAAACAGCAGAATTAGTGAGGCTCTTGTCATTAATGTTAGATTTTTTGCATTTCATGCATTTCTATAGTTTCACCTATCATGATAAAATAAACAATTTGGTTTTTAAATATTAAAATCATTACGAGCTAACATGCCATAACAAATACACACCAGATACCACACAGATACATACTCGCTGTTTCCAAAGGATTAATGACAGTGTTAGTATTCGAGATGCACATGATTAACAAATCCTTAGTCTTAGAGTTTACAATTAACATTATTCTGGGAAAAGTTCAGGAATACTAAGAAAGCGAGTTTTCTTAGTAGTCCAGAGCTTGAGTGCATTTCGTCAAGTTCAATTTTCTCCCACTTAGGGTAAAACACAGTTTTTACACATAAATATATTTTTTAATGTTTATATGTTAAATATCTTCAATTAAAGCAAAGTGGAACCAAAGTCATACTTCTTGTTTGTGTGCACAACCCTGCCAAACAAAGCTAGTTCTGTCTGAGGTATTTGAAAGAAATTGAGTGAACAGTTACATGTTCAATTTGATGATGTTTGATGTTAGTAAAGGACAAACCAAGTATGGCTTGTTTAGAAGGGTTGGCAGGAAACATGATTTTCTTTAGATGGAGTAATGTTTGTAAAGCTGCAACTGAATGAATCCAAAGACCTCTAAAACATAACTAAAACTAATCTGACCAAATTAGAGATGCTCTAATGCATATAATACCAAACATCACATGCTGTCATGGGGGTGAATGGAAAGACTTGTGCTTGCTCAAATTACAAAAGATAAAAAGAAGCTGTTGCTATAAGAAAATTCAGAGCTGATGTGCATAACGCATATATGCAAACAGGTAACATGCTGTAGGAAAAAAAAACGTCCATACACGAGATGAAGACTTCAAGTTCTTTCTACTTGACTACGGAGTAAGTGGGTGTACTTAGTTTTCCCACCTACACCTTCTTTATTTTGCGGTCAGTTTCAATCTAATTACTAGCTTTTAAATGTTCAAAAGTGGCCAAGGAAGAGCTCCTCTTTTGAAGTCCTGATGCAGGATAAGAATTGAAAGAGTACTCTTTTAACCATCTGCATAGTTTAAACACAAAAATTAAGACGTATAAAAGAGACAAAAAGTGAGAAGGTTTAAAAAAAATGTTCTCGTTGCCATCTTGACTACACGTTGACATAAATCAGATTAATCTTCCACTAACAGCTGCCCTTGTTTAGCAGATGACAGACAGAAACCAGGGGTGAAAGGAGACTATGAGGATCAAGGATTGGGAGGCGTGGGTGTGTCAACCATGTCTGACTATCTCACAGTTTCCAGGTCATTTATCATTCTCATTTTCCAAAACATGTTGGCTGCAGGGAGGAAAGCAAGGGAGGCTTAGTTCCCACATTCTGACGGATCACCTGCATACCTACCAAGTTTTCTAATTGAATTAAAGTCCAAAAGCAACAAACTAAAGGTGTGTTGCTATCTTTTACTTTTCCCTGTCTGTGTGTTTCTCCCTTATTTTACAGTTCTGATTATATTTGTGTGGAAACTGTTATGAATACAACTTTATGTACCATACTGAGCAAGGATGGAGAAACATGCTGTCATCAATAAAGTATCTAGTGTAAAAGCATGCAGTCCTTTCTACTATTAACACAAGTCATCTGGCAATTTCTGACTTGGGTAACATAAACCTTACATGGATTTAATAAGTCAAGGGCAAAAATTTTGGGTTAAAATGAGTTTACTGTAATGATTCACTGGTGTGGTTTTCAGATATTTTTAGGGAACGCCTTTTTTTTAGCAGAAGAAACATTTCCAGGCCTGTGTTCTTAACAGGGCTGTAAAAATTGGGCCAATTTTTAAATATTAAACTGTGTTACATTTTTTCTAATTGACAATTAAATTTAAAAAAACCTTTACTTCGACAAAAAAGGGCAAACAATATAGAAAGTCGCCGTGTAGTCCAATAAAATACATATATTAGCATCAAATCATGGTCTTAAGCAATCAGAGATAGTGAAGGGCCCGTCCTGGTGATTGACTGTGACCAGCTGTTAGTGCACATGTTGTTCGCTATGAGTAGGTTAAGCTAGTCAGATAAACAGAGATGCACTGTGGATCAGGAGAAACAATATAGAAAAATTAGCCATCTGTTAATCATTACCATTGATCTGACATGAAGCTGTTGACTAGACGTCATGTGAATTTGGTTTGGAAATACTATCAGATAACAACTGACCCGGAGCCAGAGCCCTGTGAAATTGAAAGGGGGAGGTGTTGAAATTGCTTAGAGAAAGTTTTGATCAGTTTCTCTGGATATGATACAGTAAAAAGTGTCATGCCAAGATAGTTATTCCTGATGGAATTTGTTTTCCGTGTTGGGAGTGCACACTGGACAGAAAGTGAAGGTCCAGTTGTAGTGATGTGTCACTTTTATGGAAAAACTGAAACATGAATTTTATTACCTCAGAATTATGCCAATTAGTTACAAGAGAAAATCATGTATTTATGGGTCTCATGCCTTTGATAATTTTCTTAGCCTTGGACAATCACCTCTGTGTAGACTTGATTCATACAAAGATAACGCTTAATAAATGCTTTTCTCAACAAGTAAACGGCTCCCCTAAGAGTACATTACTGGAAGCAGATGTGGACACAATTATGGTGAAACACAGTTTTTGCAGCTCACTCAAAATTTAATAAAAATAAACACTAAAT
Source organism: Orestias chungarensis (assembly GCA_032876305.1). Taxonomy (NCBI): domain Eukaryota; kingdom Metazoa; phylum Chordata; class Actinopteri; order Cyprinodontiformes; family Cyprinodontidae; genus Orestias; species Orestias chungarensis. Next base: position 254,687 of record JAVLVB010000453.1, on the reverse strand, counting down.
AGAGTCACACCTTAAATTATTTAGAACTTTGACGGATAGGGTTTAAAGTGAATCAATCAAAATGTAGGAAACGAGGCATGTATCTATGAATAATGTAAAATGAGCATGAAAACTAGCTTCTTTGCATATAACATAAATGCAGGTCAAGTTTCGTTTATACTGTTCACAGAAATCTGTTCAGAAACTGAGCACATTTTGTAATGTGTAACGGGTATCTTTCCATTTCATTTGAGTAAAGAGCACAGAGTCAATCAGGACTCTGTGCTCTTTTAAGGCAAACACTGAGTAGTTACTCTTAAAGGTTTTAAGGCTCAGACTCTATGAGTCTGCTTTCTTCTTTTTGTTATGACCTACATCTGTGCCTTTTTATTATCTTTTTGTTCCAGGACCTACTCCCTTTCCTGTTCTCAGTCTTTTCAGCCACATCTCTCTACATTACATTTTTGTTTAAACACAATCTGCCTTTGCTGAGCAATCTGTTCCCCTGCATCAATGAAGATCACCTGCTTCACCTGTGTGCTACCGGCTAACAGCTGATCAGCTCATGTTATGCACCTGTTGGTCTACAGTTAAACGCCGCTATCTGGCAGGCAGATGCCACCAGATGTTTGAAAGCCCAGAGTAATTACATACCCAGTCTCTCTTCCTTGTCAACCTGATCACATCCCAGTCTCTTCTGGCTCTTTCTGGATACCCTTTTATTGTCTTACATCCTGATACAAAACAATTTCTGTCTCCAACCATGTGTAGACCATGGATCTGTCAGCTAGAATCTGCCTTCATTTGATCCATCTGATCCTATGATTCTAATCCATAATGTGACCAGAACTGTTTAGGGCTTAGGGGTGACGTACAGTGACTTTATCAAGCAGTCCTTTATCTACTCATCCCACACTGTTTTCAATAAACTTTTTTCACATTACTAAAGCTGTTGTAGCTAAAATTCCAGGTCCTCCTGTCCCAGTCACAGTTCTTAATAGCACCAAATAATTTAAACTATTGCTTTAGTTTTTTGGCTCTTTCTCCAGCTCTGGATTGTATCTTTTGATGCCTCCTTCTCCTCTGTTGATTCAATCCTTTATTTTTCCATCCACTGTCTCTGCTTATTTTCTGGTTATTCTCTTATATTTCTAGTATATATTAGCAGGTTTACCTGATGCATAAAAGTTCCTGTCAAAATTAAGAATGAAAATAGAAAAGGGTAAATGTTCTGATAAGGTCCATTGCTTCTGTTTGAGAAATAAAAATGCGAATATTTCAACATATACAGGGTTGTGACAAATGTTTTTTATAGGTTAATAAAAACACTTACTTCCTTAGATAAACAAGATGTTCATCATTATACATTTTTGCTGACAATGCTTGTGATGTAATCAGTTCAGTTGCTGCCAAGGTACGGACACATCCTACCAATGCATAGATCACAGGTGCACCTCTGTGTTTTCCAAAAGGTCCCACCTTAGGACCACCTCAGGAATTTCAGTGTGTATTTAAATGAGTCAGCTCACATGTCTCATCTTTCATAACTAAAAATGGCCACCCAAAAGAAGGGCAAAAAAGATGCATTGGTGAGTGAGGTGACACACATTCTGTTTGCTTGCCATTGTCGTGTCATGATAAAAAAAGGGGGGACAACACGTTTTTGGCAGTGAGGCCTTGCCAACAGAGGACTGCAGGAGCCTTTTACAAGCCTCTTCTTCTATCAGATCCACTCAGGGACTCCTTGCCTCGACCTCTCCTGGACGTAGGAGAATTCTATCAGGGGGGAAATGAGCACAGAGAGTCTAGTTTTCCCCAGTATCAGTTTACCCCAAGCATCAGGTCTATCTGATTGAGGATGAGTGCTGATGAAGTATTAGGTGAATAATACATAGAAAATATAATGAAAAATGTTTACTATAGATGAAGCGTTTTACCTTTTTAGGAGTTCATTACACAATGTAGCATTGGGAATTTTTAATTTCTCATACAGTACAGAAAAACCTGCTAGGCCTGTGTTTTTTAGAGGGATTCATCCCAGAGATGTGTGTATGTTTGTGTCAAATCTTGATCTTGTAAATATTTGTTTTTAGTGAGTTTCACAACCTAAGTGCAGTTTAACATGAGTCCTATGTTCCAGAGCCTGAAGCTCTGCTCTCTGCAATAAAGACACATATGTGTTATTACTAATCATAGCATTGCAGTGTGACAAATTTCAACTCATATGCACATCTTTAGGTCACAGCAAAATGTTGTTTGTTGGGTTAATATCTTTTGTTGCAATGATACAAAGGCAATGGTAATGGCATGGATAAATGATAGAGACTATTGTTTTCCAACCAAAGTTAAGAAGTTATCAAGAAGGCAAAAAAAAAGTTTTAGGGTTTTGATAAATATCAAAATTTTAACGGTTTACATTTCATTGATCATGTGAACACCGCAATTTCTCATATTTCAACAAAGAGACACAAAAACATTAGCCAAAAAAATAGTTTTTCTCAACATTTCACTAACTCTATTAGAAGAACTATTTCCAGCATCACCAGCTTGAAAATAAAATCTGAGTTTCAGTTTACAGACTGTAATACAACATTGGAGAGGGCTCCATGTAGAGCTGCTGCTCATTCGGAGGACTAAACTGGGGTGGTTTGGTCACTCTCAACAACAGACTTACAGAAGAGATGACACTCTCTTCTATAAGTCCGTTGTTGAGAGTGTCATAACCTCTGCCATCCTCTGTTGGGGCAGCAGCGTCAGATCAAGGGACCTAAAAAGATTCAACAACCTGATAAAGAAGGCTGGGTCTGTTCTGGGGACAAACAAATGTGGAATCTCTGGAGTTGATGATGGAAAGAAGGATTTTACATAAAATCAAGAAAATTCTAGACAACCCTGAACTGGAAAACAGAGTCTTTTCAGTCAGAGGCTTCATCAGCTTAGTTGCAAAACAGAACTCTACAGACAATATTTCCCGCCGACAGCCATCACCATCTACAACAACTCCTCAGTTAAATGAGATACTCCTACAGCATTTATTTTCCCTTTGGGTTAAACAAAGTATTTTTGATTGAGTGATTGATTGATGGATTGATCCGTTCAAGATCTGTCCTGGTAGCATCCCTTAGACATCGTCCCGTCTTGTTGTGCAAAGAGAAGAGCCAAAGGTAGCTTACATCTGACCTACCAATTTCATCAACTTATTGGAGATCAGACCATATGATCTTTTATGAGCCGATGGACCAAGAACTGGAGCTGCACCAAGGGAAGCCAAAAATTCCCATACACTGTTCTGATCAATGTTTTATCCTTGCTCAGATCTTAGTTAGTAACAAGAATCAAGAATTAGTTTATTTATAAAGCGCCAATTTACAACAGGTGTCGTCTCAAGGCACTTCACAGAAAATCAATTAAAATCAAAGACACATCATAACAAATAAATTTAAAAAACTTTCCAATCTAAGGAACCCCAGCAGATTCCATCGAGTCATTGACTTGCAGCATTCACTCCTCTGGAATCAGTAGACCAAAACAATGGCTTGTGTTGTCGTTGACGTTACAGCAATCCGTCATACTGAGCATGCATGTAGCGACAGTGGAGAGGAAAAACTCCCCTTTAACAGGAAGAAACCTCCAGCAGAACCAGGCTTAGTACAAGCAGCCATCTGGCACGACCAACTGGGGGTTTGAACAAACAGAAAGCTAAATTAGAAGCACAGGATACTGAAATAATAGAGTTAATAGCAGCAGTTGTAGAACGTCACTGGAAGCATCTCAGCCCATGTTCTCCTCCAAGAAGAATCAAGAATCAAGAATCAAGAATAAGTTTATTTATATAGCGCCAATTTACAACTGGTGTCGTCTCAAGGCACTTTACAAAAAATCAATTAAAATCAAGGATACATTCTAACAAATCAATTTGAAAAAGTTTCCAATCTAAGGAACCCCAGCAGATTGCATCGAGTCATTGACTTGCAGCATTCACTCCTCTGGAATCAGCAGGCAGAAACAATGGCTT
>JAVLVB010000453.1:224501-248303 GCA_032876305.1 Orestias chungarensis | reverse complement strand
ATGTCGCCTGTTCTGGCCCCTGGCAAACATTTGACTATGGTTGCTGGTTTCTCTAAAGCAACGTTTCTGACTATGGAGCTGCCAATTACCAGAGTCTGTTTCTCAGTAGGTGTATCGCTGAGTGGGGAAAATCGGTTAGAAACGTTAACAGGTTGGTGGTGAGCCAAAGGCTGGGTTCTGGGACTATGCTTTCTGCGTAGAGTCACCCAGCCAGGCTGATTTCCCAGCTGCATGGGAACTGCTGGAGGATCACTAGGGCAACCTGTCTCAGCTAACAGAACGCCAGGCCAGGTGTGGTTACTATATAGAGAAGAACACTAAGAGAAAACAAAAGGTTAACAAGGTTGAAATAACGGTAACTAAGTAGATTGGACAAAGGAAGAAAGTAGCAGAGAGAGAAGTGGTCAGATTGTCCTCCAGCAGTCTAAGACTATAGCAGCATAACTATTGAAAAACTTAAATAACTTAACTCTATAGAGTGAGACATGAAGAACACAGCTGTTCTCATTTGAGATATTTTATTTAGATTTCCGCTTAATTTCAAATTTATATCTGCATCCTATCAGTCCAAGGATTGTTAGATTTTTATCCTTGTTTTTGTAAACAGTTCTCATTTTTGGGGATGAAGTAAACATCAAGACAACATCATTATTAATATTATTGGCATCACCATCACCTCAACCTCTAGTTTTTGTTGTTGTTGTTATTGTTGTTTTTCTTTGGCAGCCGGCTCCCCTTCAGGTTATATAAAAACTGATTACACTATTGAACAACAGGAACCTTTCTTGTAGGTTTAGACTTTAGCTGATGTTTATGTGAGATATTCCCTCCACCAGAATTTCCAGAAGATCCTTGCAAAGTATCGCACTTGTCTCCATTATCCACTGAAATACCACCTGGAGAAAACTCAAGCCTTAGGCAACAGCAGATGATTGAATGTTAGTACATGTAAATCAGAGGTCTTCAAGTCCGGGTCCATTGTCCTGCAACTTTTAGATGTTTACTAAAATCTAATGAACTGCTTGTTACCAGGCCTAAGCAGTTTGTGATGGAATTCAGTTTATTGATTCAGGTGTGCTGGAACATGGATGCATCTAAAAGATACAGGATGGTGGTTAGGAATCGGGCACCCCTGTAGTAAACAGTCACACAAGGAAAATCTTTTTGAAAATCAGGTTTACCACCCTGGATCGCCACAACATAGCAACATGTGGTACCTTTGTGGTTTGGGGTGACTCTCATCCATCACTGTCAGGGACTATCTAGCCACCTTGCAGATCTTTGCCATTGTGAAGTAATGTCCTATCATATTGTCGACTAATATAGTATCTTCTGATCCAGAGAACATTGTACATAAATGAAAGAGTTTCTAAGAGTACTCCTGAAAAAACACAGAATACCCTAGTTGGGCTAGGTATTTTACGTCACTGCAGAGAGATTACAGGTCATAAACCTTTTTCAAACTAATGTTTTACAAACTAAAGCTGCAAACACGTGATTACATCACTTTCTGGGAGACAGTTTGGAACCGAGACACACACCCCAATGATTATGTCTCAGTGTATTCACACCTACTCAAAACTTGCTAATGGGGAAATCCTGAATCTATGACATTCAAGAATATTTGCAGGCTTGGGTACCCGAGAGTCCCATATGTAGTGGAGTCTACTACATCTATCTTATATCGCTTAGTTAACACACAACCTTTGACTTCTTCTCGACTAGTCAGATAACGTTTTATGCTCCCAAAAGGTGGATTTTGTAACATGGAAATCACTGAGTTATCAAGATCAATAGTACTCCTTATAATAAAAAGCCTACACAAATATATTTGTTTGGTTTTTGGGGTACTTGAAAATATTCTGTGATAATAGATTCATTACTCAGAAATACTGAATATTTAAAATGATTCACAACTGTCTTCCCCATTTGCAGGCATAATTGCAAAACAAGAAAAAAATGATGGGTGTTAATTATATCTGCTCCAATCCTGTTTCTGAAAAACAGAGTAAAAGTGTACACCAACGCATACACATTTATTGCTCTACTCTTCTTATTTTACTGCTGATCGTCATCCACCTCTGCGTCTGTTTCTGTACACTCCACCCAGTCTTCTCTTTCTGCCTATCCACAATCCTCTCTCAGTCCTCTTTCCATCTGTTATTTTCTGCTTTATAGCTCTTGAGTCACCCTATATGACATGGGGCAATGTAGCTGTCAAGAAGTGAGAGACCAGCTGGTCTTGCTCCCGTGGCTGTCAGACACTAAGTAAGAGTTTGTGGCAAACCAAGCAATGTCTTATTTTTTCATTAAAAAACGTTTCTCAAATTAAAGCTTTTTTATTTGCCATGTTGTTCATCTCTGTCAATGGGATTACATGTATTATACATTATATTTTTTCCAGGTTTGAAAAAAATATAGATGGTTTTCAGTAGCTGTTTTTCTTTATTTCACAGTATTCTCATTCTAAATAAAAGAGGTGTTTTCTGTTTTAAAATGCTTTACATCATACCCTTTAGACAAGTGTGATAAAATGTGGTCCATGAGTAGGTATTTTTAAGTAGTGTCAATCCTTAAAATTATTAAGCGCAAAGAAATTACCTACTCTATAGTTGTTACGTTTCTTTAGCTCTAGTCTGTGTGGTATTCTAGGAGAATGTATTATTGGTACACCATTATCAACTATTTATGGCAAATAGTTGTCCTTGACTGGCAGTGGTATGACCTTTATTTGTCAACTGTGACAAAATGCTTTCTTGATCTGCCAGTTGTTGCCAACAAAGTTATTAAACATAGGTCAGAAATGAAGTGTAGTTTCCTGCTAATCAGTCATTTAGAGTGATTGGTTATAATTCCTGCCGTAATTGATGTTTTTATGGTAATTGACAGTGGCCCAATCATTTTGAATTAAGCATGAAGTGAAAGCAAATAGTAATGTGAAATGGGTAGTCTCTCCACAAAATTATCTATTAAACACTGAACTGAAAATTAACTATGGTATGATGGGATTTAGACCAAATGTTAGAGACAGAGCCATACAAATTCACATCATCTTTGCTGACACAAGAAACAATGGTGTCCTCTTTAAATCAATTGTTCTTCAAAGTTAAACCTTTATCAAAATAACTTAACTGTTGCCTTAAATATTTTGTTAACTTTGCAGATATTGTTCTTTGCAAAACATAAGGATGTGGCTTATCAGCCACTCATCCATCCTTCTATCCATCCATCCATCCTTCCATCCATCCATCCTATCTCTAGCGCACATCGGACAAGGGGCAGAGGTACACACTGGTCAGGTTCCCTGTCCATTGCAAGGCAACTATTGCTGAAACCTTTTTTTTGGTTTTAAACATACTTATCGTCTTCATTTTATGTTGTTCCAGTTTTTTTTGTTTCAGGGTCTAAATTTGCTATGCAAAATATAAAAGAACAGATTACAATCCCATGATATTTTCATTATATAAGTAAAATCAGTTTTTACTTTGGCATTCATATATCTTTTCTTTATATTTGATTTGTAAACACAATAATTGTATAAAGTTCCCATACACAATCCCTTTGAGTCAATTCTTAACACTTCGCCAAAAACCTTGACAATCATAGAACCATAAAAACCTGTTTTGACAATAGGGATGCTTCATTTAATTTGTTGATTAATCAAAATTGTGGAGCCAGGTTACCCAGGCTAGACTTGGCATAATAACAGATTGTTTCACTTAAGCTGTGAATTTCAGCAGCTGCTCTACAGTTACTACAGACTTCTTGAATGTAACTGTTTAATATTTTGTAATTCTTATTTGAATAATAAATTAAAAAATGGCCCTTCAAGATGTTTAAAGCTTGCAGTATGCTTTATTGCTAAACCCTTTTATAAATCAATTACTTTTTTTAATGGTTTTATTGGTTTGCATTAAACACTTTTCAAACTAACCTGTTCTAATTTTCATTATTAATACATTTGGAACATTTTATGTATATAATTTTGTGAAACCAGAAAACTGTTATGCATGACTCAGATGTAACAAACCTTTAAAAAGCTCAAACTTTAGATTGAAAGATTCAAACTCAGTGTCTTTGTGTGTCACTATCAAAAACAAACTAATTTATAAAGTGGAAATGAACATTTCTTTTATTATGCATTATATGATTAATTTTAATTATTTAGTTTGTATTAATCAAATCTTATTCTTTTGTGTTTTGGCTTGTCTTGTGGAGAGGATGTCAACAACCTTTGAGCAAATTTATTCTAAATAGTTCCTTTAACATGGATACCGTAGGCCAAACTGTACAATGAATACAAAGAAGGATTGAGAATAAACTGTGTATTTTATCTTAGATTTTTAAAATGACACCCTGAGGACACATTTACCTCCTGATTGACCTAAAACAACCTTGTTTCATGGAGAATGGGGACTGGCCAGGGACACTGTCCTAAACTAAACTAGTTAGTTATATTGCTCCTTGTAAATCCTTAATAATTGGTGTGAGTTCAACTTACATGAATAACAGCTTCTAAAAGAACTCTTTGTGCTCAAAGCTTCTCCAGCAAGTGAATATTGAAGCAAGTATTAGTGAAAGCACCTGGTACAAATTATGTTTTACAGTGTTTAAGAACCTTCGATTAGCACAGGCACCACAGCAGGCCTGGTGTGTTGGGCTAGTAAACAGCAGGCGGGAGCTTTATTGTTGACTTTTACAACTAACACATACACCTTACAGGCCCGTAGTACCACACAGTTACAGACTTAACCATTAGTATTAGTGATTGAGCGTGTATTCTTTATAGTAATTTATGATCATGCAGAGGATCATTCCTTCCCTGTACTCAGATTTGAATGTTAGCCACTGTATTTGTTTTGTGCTGGATTTTCATTTAGTTCCAACTGAAGGTCACTTACTTTATTACCTATTGGCCTGGATAATATACTTGGCTTTAACATTGTCAAATGTCAAATATAAAATATTCAAAAACAACATAATTCTCACAGAGGAGTTAGGAAGGCATGCAATGACATTAATTTGTTCAACAAGAAAGATCTGAGCTTTACTTTTTTAGCCCTCTTGTAAAACTGCAAATCACGTAATTATGCTTTTCCACTACTGTACATGCACCTTACAAATATGTTATGACCAGCTGACCTTAATGTCAGTTTCTCAGTTAAATTAAAAATGAAGAATTTAGCTAATATACTTTTATGCACCATCCATCTATTCATTATCCAACCAGCTTGGGGTACACACTGGACACGCCACCAGTCCATAGCAGGGAAACACAGAGACATACAGGACAAACAACCAATCATGCACATACTCTTACCCAAAGAAAATTTATAATACCTAATTAGCCAAAGATTCATGTTTTTGGAATGTGTGAGGAAGCCGGAGTACATGGAGAAAAGCCACGGATGCAGAGGGAGAATATGCAAACTCTGCGCAAGGTGGAATCGAACCCACAGCCTTCTTGCTGCAACGCAACAGTGCCACTACATTTGTGCTCCATTAAAGATTTATAGAATATAGAATATACAACGCTTTGAGAATCTTCCCAAGCGTGGCTATCTTACATAAACTGCTCCAAGGGTGTATAGATGACACATCCAGGAGTTCACAAAAGAACAACCAAACTCTAGATCATACCCACTGTGGCACAGTTTGTAGAGTAGTCGTCTTGCAATCAAGAAAGTTGGTCAAGGCACTTAACCCCAAGTTGCCTACCAATGCATGTATCGTTGGTGAAAGAAAGAAAATGAACAAAGCTTTGAACAGAAGTAGGCCTCTGTGATCTTTGGATGACGAGGACTTTTGTCATTTTTTTTTGCTTTTAGAAAGAGGAAAGTAAAGATCCATGGACACTCAAATTAATCAGCTTCACAGATTAATTTGAATGTTTAATTTTCTTTACCTGTTCAGTGGGTTGAAAAGATGAGAATGCACAGAAACAAGTTAGAGTAAGTTCTATGGAAAGAGTTGATTCAGTGGAAAAGATGTGGATATTGGCAATAAATTGTTTATTAGCCATGTGAAGTCACAATATCAGCTCCTCCCATGGAGGTTGAGTGCTTTGGCATAAATCAGGTTGCTTACAAAATGGAGGCCTGAACGAAGATATAAAAAAGCACAGAGTCTTAAACCTATTAGATTGGATGATCCTAAAGACATAGCTCATAACTTAGATTGTTCCTGAAAGAAGTGTTAAAAATGCAGGCTGTTTTATCTCTACCTATTTTATTGGTAGATTGAGGAAGGTGCTTTTAGGGGATCTTGAGATGTACATAAACAAAGATAGCTGGCAGATGACTGAGTTGTGTTGACTTTCTGACAGTAGATTGGAGCTAGAAGAAAGAGTTTATTGATAAAAGAGCTGAGCAAAGATAATGGGTTCTCAGACCCAATGGAGGAAAGATTATTGTGTTATTTCATGGGGCTAGTGGCTTAACAGAGACTAATTCTTATTGGACATGAAAATGATGACTTGTTTTACCTGAAGTGGCAAACTTTTTCTTTTTTTGCCATTAAACATTGTAGGTTATAGATGACTTTGGAGAAGGACAGAAACTTTGTGTGATTTCATGTAGTCACCAAAATCTATTCTGATCACATAAATCTTTAAGAAAATAAACAATGATTATGTATTTCAGTAAAACCAAAACATTGTTAAATATACTAATCGCATAAATTAACGTGATGTACCCTCAAAAAATTATAGAAAATCACTTGAACTGTTTAAGAAACTACAGTACAACAACAGGACATATTAGGAGTTTTAGAGGTTTGATTGAAGGTGTTTTTGAGACAACAGTAGTTCCACTGTCCTCATTTAGAAGGGGAGTGCTATATAAAAGCATAGCTTGAGGCAAAACAATTCTTAAACTTCACAGAACTGACAATTACACAGATGGGGGGTGCCGTGGACTAATCCTACCTGCTGACAGGCTGAAACATTCTTCTTGTCACAGGAAGAGCCTGGATTGCATCTGTCGTAGCCCAGAGACAAAAAAACAAGTTGCCAAAACACTGTAAGGCCTTAGGTTTTATTTGTCCGTCATAACATAGCTGAGATCAAAAAAGCTCCTCATATTAAGTTACAATTATATTAGTTTTCAGTAAGACCTATTAAAGTACATAAGCTTGTCTGTAAGAGTTTTGAGTTACATTCATGAGTAAAAAACATCCACAAAACTGTTTTATAAAAATAAAGAAAAATTGAATATTTGTGAGGACAACAACTTAGACATGAATTTTCTTTTGTTTAGAATCTCCTAGGTGTAATATTGCACTAAGGGAAAATATGGAGCTTCATAAATTCCCTGTAGGGTCATGAAAGCTCTAACAGAGCCAATGCATAAATGACCATTAAAGCGTGGCATGGTGATGATTTATACCAAGTGGACCATGATAAGTCGTGACAAGGAAAGCTGCAAGGAAGCTGATATAAGAAAACTGAAGCGAGATGGAATCAGAACCAGAACAAAACCGAAAAACATGCCAGTTGAAAATAATGAATGCAAAAATAAACAAAGCATAACACTAACAAACATGACAGAACACCTTCTAATAACAGAGAAATTAAAAGCAAACCTTAACGGCACAATCAAAAGTATGAAGAATAAAAAGGAAACCAAGAAATGAACAACAACAAAATAAACAGGCCAAGAGTAATGTAGAGAAAAAAAGCAGCAAATAAACTACAAAACAGGGGGTAAGGGGTATAGAAATAACTTAAATAATCTAACCCTGTAGAGTGAGACATGAAGAAGGTAGAGCAAAGGAGAACCGTCTGTCTTTGAAACTCGACACTGGAGTGTGCATAGGAGTTTGCCTGACCAGTTTACATGTGCTTTGTGGACTTCTGTCGGGGGTACTCCCGGAGTATGCTGTAATGGGCCCTTTGATACAGGCTGTCTGGTGAAAGTTGGGCTCCTTCAAGGTTGTCCTTTAACACGGACACATGTTTCTTCACTACAGATTTAATTAATTCTAACAGTATTTTGGAGGGAAACAACAACCACCTCTCCTGATAACAAATAGCAGGTGGACTAGCCAAATAAATCATAACTTTAACTCCTTGATTAGGAATGCCAACTTATGGTAACGTCAAGCAACCTTGATTCTCTGTGTTGGGTCCCCTGTGTGTCCCTAATGACTGTATGTTTTATTTTTTCTCTAAAACTTGTCCCCAGGAAGTTCCTCCTGAGTCACCCTTCTACAAAGCTCAGATCATCTCTACTCTACAATAATTAGTTACCATCCTCCACTCAACATGTCCTGTCCTCCTAACTCACCTGCAGCAGCTGTCCTCAATAGCCTTACTCCCTCATGGAGGAAGAACAGCTTTTTATCTTTTCTGCACACCCCATGACTTAGCTACTACTCACCTCTCCCAGATGGATAATCTTCTGACCTCCCTTCCTGAGCTCCCAGTACCCCACGTCATTCCTGCCTGGGCCTCTCTTATCGTTGCACATCCAAATATACTTGATGCTGTCAATACACATTATTTATTTTATTACCTGTATTCTCCTGAGAGTTATCGTGGATGTGGGTCAGGAGCTTCAACTAATCCGTAAGGATTTGTACATAACAGAGGGTTAAACTTAACAATGCAATAAAATGAGAAGTTGTTCATGTGTTGTCCGTAACACACAAAAAAAAGTCAGTTTGTATGTAATTAATTATCTGTTTCTAAGTCTCCGTATTAATCGGTAGATCTTACAAAGGCAAAAATATATAGAAACAATGAATCCCTCAATACATTTTAGACTTCATCATGTAAAGCCCTTCCCTTGCTTTCATTGCTGTTAGAAAGAATGACAAAAGGTTATATTAAATGTAACCTGATGTAATCCCATGCTACATATATAGAAACTTTAGATTCCAAATGGAGGGGCTCATTTCTAACCCTTCAGCATCCTCCTACATTATCAGTGATTTGTACTTGACCTACGATCATAGAAGAAATGTATTGGTGTTCTGACTGTAATAAAACCTTATTGATCATTTTTCCAATCCCAGTTGGAGATGTGGCCTTTCCCACTTTTCACAGAGTGTACTTTTGACTTCTAAGATTTAATGTTAGTATCCTTTGAGGTGCCTCTGCAGTTATGTCATCCGGTGAAATTTGAGTGTCTCAGTGGTCACACTACTGGTTTCTATCAATCGGCTCCCTCTGTCTGTACAGCCCAAACCACTTGTTCCTGGGTTAACCAAAGCTTTAGGAGCTGTATTTGAGGTTTACCATAATCCCTGACCACATGAATACACTGCCGGTGAAATCTAGTTCTATATGTAGTGTGTACTGTATGTTGAGCTTTGGATGACTGTGCCTAAACTTTTATACTAAATGTTTAACACATTGATACTTCATAAATGAACCCCATCCAAATAATGCGACATATAAGTAATGGTTTAATTGTTAGGCTTTGTCAAAAGTTTTCTGAATGTCATGTGTGGATCCAGATTCTATGTGTGTGTGTATATATATATATAGAAACAGACAATGCATTTTGATTTGATTTAGTTCACATATGTTATAGAGAGAAGAATACTACACAGATTTGTAAGAGCTGAGAAGTTTTAAACAAGGGAAACCCACATAAAAGGAAAATCCCACTTATTGCTTCCATTATCCGCAAGCAAGCAGTTTATAGCTGCCGGATTCAGCATGATCCCAAAGTGTTAGCACATTTTACAGGAAGTGTTCCAGAGTCACATTGCAACATTTTTTGACAACACTTGTGAAATAGTGCACTGAATGTTGATGGGATGTTTTGCATAATAAATTTCATAGATGTCAAAATTTCAAAATAAACCTTCCACATTGTTAGTGACTTAGGTTTTACTTTATTCCTACTGCATGTTCCAACTGAACAATTGATGGAATGTTTTAGAATTAGAATGCTTTAGAAATTTGTGTTTTGAAAACTTCACTGACTAATTGCTTATTCGAAAGTGGTCTGCTTTTGTGGTTACCGCGCTCCAATTCAGTTGGTTGAATGTATGCAACACCTGAAACCCTTAAAAAAAAAAGGGGGGATCATTGTGCATCATTGTGTTTCATCTGTAAAAATAGTTTTTGATCCAGTTGTTACATTGAAAACAGATGTTGTGAATAGCTTTAGAAAACAGATATATGAGAGTAGTATTTTAAAGTATGTGTGGTTGCTTTCTTGTGTGTACATTACAGTCCATTCTTGTTATGTATGAGATCTATGTAACATAAATCATTCCTCCAATTTATTCAGAGCTAACCATAGGTGCTTTTGAGTTAAAATATGTATATTACAAGACAAACAAAAACATTTTAGAAACCTTGAATGAGGCACATGGCTTATTCTACTGCTATAAAAACAAACAAAACAGGTATGAAGAATTTTGACAACACAGACTAAACAACAATTTATTTTTCTAAGTTTGAGGAACAAGCACACCACAAGCAACGTGGTGTAGTGCCCCAAAAGAAAGGGAGGCTGGAGGTTTAGATCAAGGCACAGAAAGAGAAATAATCCAACAGTCAGAGGCGAAGTAGGAAACAATGATATTCAATCTTAAAAATTGAATATCATTTTCATTCCTTTTCTACATGTTGATGTGCTCCTCGAAAGGCTGCTGGAAGGTGCAACCCTCTAGATGATTATAAATCTCCCTATGGGTTTGTGAATGTGTGGATGAGTCTGCATTGTTACTTCGAAAGTGTGGGTCAAATCTGAAGCATTTTGTATGGTCAGAAGAACTGGAAATGTGCTACATCATTTTAGTCCATTTGCCATAGAATTGGTGCTTTAAATTATTTGGGAACATTACAAACTATATCCATTCAGATCAGAGAGCTGCTCAAAACTTTAGTGTAAAAAGATTACCATGATTCAGAGACTAGCCGGCTGTGTGCCATGAAGAATACTGTGCATAATGAATAAGCCTTACATAGAGCCTAACGGCCACAGTTGTTGGGGTTTACCAGACCAGACAGGACCCAAGACACAGACTATAAAATTAGTCTATTTAACCACTGTAACAGATAATATCTGGGTGTAAGATCCTGGCAGACAAAGCATATATTAAACACACAGGTCCCATCATAAATATGGGAGACACCACAAGGAGTGGTTTAGATTAATAAGATCTTGTGGCACTTCCATGGACAAAGCAGGAAAGATAACAAAGCCAAAGTGTTAAGCATGACACTCCCAAGCAACGTAAAAATCAAGATGATTGAACATAAGAAGCTCAAGTAGAAACGAAGCATTTAACAGAGATCAAAGGACTGGAAGGTCAAGGGTCAGCAGTGCCAATGGTCCTTATTGCACTTGCAGCTGTTACAAAGAAACCTCCAAAATACTAAATAGAACACTCAAGTTCCCAAGCCTGAAGTGGAATCATACAGGTGGGTGAATGATTATCCAGTTTTATACCAGACTATTTTACCACAAGATGGGTGAGATAGGCAATTGAAGAAATGGAGTCGTGTAATACAATCCCCTAAAACATCACTGGAAAATGTATACTTTGAGGATTGAATGATTCCTGTGGGGGGAAAAAAAGCTCAATATGCATGGCATACTAATACCAGCTCAAGATGAAATAATCAAACAATATTCGGATGTTTTTTCTTTCTTTTTTTTTGCTTACGACATTTTACAACTAGTGTCTGACATTTTGTGTGTCACATAAGTGCAATGTTCCTATCCACTGTAGCCACAAGGGCACCTGACAAGTCAACTAACAGATCAACAAACCATAAAAAAATAATGATGGTTGGTAATATTTTTAGATCAGACCAGAAAAAAACAGAGCAATCTATAGATATATTTATCAAATTGTGCATTTTAACCTTTAGTGTGTATGCTTATGTGTGGCAGGGAGTAGTGAAACCTATTAATACTCCAACAGTTCTGGCTACAAAAACTTCAAATTTGAAACAACTGTACAAAAATCCTGCATTCTGGAGAGATGTTTCTGTGAGTATATGTATGCGCTTACCAAAGTGCCCATTTAAAGTCCCACAAATGGTACAAAATGGTGTCAATCAAAATTTGAGAATCTCGTTACTAATTTGGTTCAATAGTAGTGGGAATCTTCCATGGTTAGCCAACCTGCAAAGGATTAAAACCATAGAGTCTATGGTTATTTTCTTTACTTCTTCTTTTTACTATAAGGCCAGTTCATTTTTCCAAGACATTCTTTTGTACGTACTGTATGACTTTCCAGTACAGACCACCAAGTTGGGTAAAAATTTCTGCTGTTGTAAGCAGGTTTCTGAGGTCTATTTGTAATGCAAACGAGTAAACAGATGTTTCTCTGGGTGAGAAGATAGCTTGTTACTGTTATGTTCTGATGGACAGAGTCTAAAAATGTTCCCCTAATTTAATGAATAAGAACTTCTGTAAAAGCTTGTATACCATTAGGGAATTTCATGCATTTCATGCATTTTTGGCCCACTTTGTTATCCACCGACAGCCAAAACAAAAAACCATCTATTTTTGGAAAGCTCACTGAGTTCATTAAGACCTATTTAAGTCATGCACAGCCACACATGGAAAGACTTAAGCAAAACTGTTATTAAAGTTAAAAAAGCCATAAAACAAATGACAGACACTGTAAACAGTTGCAGACACTGTCAATTTGCTTTTGGTTTACAGCTTGCATTACAGCCAAGCTAATTGCTGTCATACTATGAGTGCAGTTTTTAAAAAGCCCAACCCTTATGTTGTATTGTCTCCAAGGCAACCGACCATGTGCAAGTCCTGGAAAATCCCCATTTCTGGATTACTTCATTTCAATTCACCTTTTTTTTTACCATTGCAGTAGGTAATACATTAGGAATACATTGAGACCTTTGATCAGGATGCATCATTGCCTGAATTGTATTCATCCATTTTTCAACAGATTTTTTTGCTGAACCCCCTGATTTTTAAACAAGGTACAATGCTAAATTGTCATCAAACGAAAAAAATTTGATAATACATCCCTTTCTTTCCAAAGTGCAAAAAGATACGTGCTAGATTATTTAGAGATTCTAGATGATGCTTAGGCATGTGTGTGTCACACAATATCTCTTTGTTTTGTATGCCTTTGTGCCCCGTCATAGATCAGGTTAATTATTTTTTTGAAGGGCAGGTTTAACCACAGACAGCTAAAACAGGTTCTTAATATACTCAACTGTCTTTTAAACCAACCGTACATCCATAGGAAAATTTAATTCTGTATCTTTCCTAAAAAAAAGGCACTATGAAGTGGGCTGGTGAATAAAAGAACCATAAAGATTATCCTTGTGGTAGTTTCAAGCTTTTTTGTGCAGCTCCTTCTATTGGATTTTCTTCTTGTTTATGTACTCCTGTCCCAGGTGGTCTCATGCTCTTGGGTCTGTTAGGATTCACCTGAGAACTAAACCCACTTTGTTGTGCAAGCTGAAGTTGTTTATGGTCTCATTTACTCTTACTTCCTTTAAGACGATCTCCCGGCCAGACTAGTGCAGACCAGGGCTCCTCTATTGTTTCATTTGCTGTAAATAACTGCATTTTGAATAAATCTGTTAATTTCACAACACCTGGAGTGATTGTGTTTGTGAGTCAGAAAACATGTTTAAAGCATAATTTGTGCAAGTGAAAGTAGTTTGCAAATATGTAAATAACTGAAACCTGTAGTGCATCCAACTAGGGTCACGCAATCGTTAAGGCCCACTGGTATAAAAGGTTTAATCCTTATACCAGTCTGTGTGTTTGTTGTCAACTGTCACTGGGAGAGGTTGTTTAGCCTGACAGAACAACTTTGTGTGGCTCTGTTTCCTAAACCCCTCCTTACAGTCCCTGACAGATGTGCTGTCATTTATTCATGTTGTGGATACAAATGCTTTCCTGCCTTTAAATTCATCCACTGGTTTTAGAAATTACTCATATACAGCTGAAACCTTACCAAATGTAGTTTAATTCAAGAAAATGTGTTTCACTGCAGAAATATTGATCATTTAATGAACAGGTCAGATTTTGGCAAGACAAAAGTTTTGTTGCCTTGACATTTAATGCACCCAACCCTGGTCTACAGCCTCACCTGTGCTCACTAATTAATCAGTTAATTGGTGGTCAGGGACTGTAAATGGGCTGGGGTTGTTGACTGTGGTAAGTAACTTTCACCGTCTGCAGTAAGCTTAATAGTAACAGGTGGCGAATTGCTGTGTGGTCACAAATACATGCAACACCCACAGACACAGAAAATGTTACATTTACATTTATGCATTTAGCATACGCTTTTATCCAAAGCGACTTACAAAAAGAGGGTTTAAAATTGAACTACGATGCAATTTACTCAGTTACCTGCAATATGGAAGGAGAGGATTTAACATTAATATTGACACTCATTTACAGCATTTAGGTAAACACAGGAGGCCCAAGTACCATACATTGAGTGCTAAATAATTTCGGGGGTAATAAGTGCATTTAGATCTTTCAGGGCAAGAGATACTCTAGGAAGAGCTGGGTCTTCAAGGATTTCTTGAAGGTGGACAAATAATCTGATGCTCTGATAGTGCACGTAAGGTCGTTCCACCAGCAAGGAACCGCAAATGAGAACAGTTTAGATTGACCTGCACGGGGCTTTGGTTGTGTTAGTTGCCGCTCCTTGGAAGAACGGAGTGGACGGGAAGTGACATAAGGCTTTAAGATGGTGTGGAGGTAGATGGACGCTGATCCATCAAACACTCTGTTTTCCAGCATTAGTGATTTGAAATTGATGCGTGGAGCTAAGGGAAGCCAATGGAGTTAAGTGTAAAGGGATGTGACATGCGCTCGCTTTGGCTGGTTGAAAACCAAGTGAGCTGCAGCATTCTGGATCATCTGTAGTGGTCTCACAGCATAGGCTGGAAGACCTGTTACGAGGGCGTTGTTGTAGTCAAGGCGGGAAATGACAAAGGTCTGAACTAGGAGCTGTGTCGAATGTGTTGAGTTAGATATTGCCTAATCTTCCTGATGTTGAATAGAGAGAAGCGACACGATGGAGCGACAGAGGCAACCTGATCCGTAAAGGTTAGCTGATCATCGATCATGACGCCCAGGTTTCTTACAACCACAGTGGGTGCCACAGATAGAGAGTCTAACCTGATGCTGATGTTGTGGTGAATAGTTTCCTTGGCTGGGATGAAAAGCAGTTCAGTTTTGGAGACGTTCAGTTGGAGGTGGTGATCTTTCATCCATGCAGATATGTCAGAAAGACAGGCTAAGATTCACGTCCGTACCGAGAGAACGTCTGGAGGAAAGGACAGATAGAGCTGGGTATCATCTGCATATCAGTGATAGTAGAAGCAATGCGAATGGATGATTGGGCGTAGTGTTCATGGCAAAGAGGAGGGGGCCCAACACTGAGCCTTAGGGCACCCCTGTGGTTAGGGTGGTGTCGCGTCAATGTTTGGCCTTGCCCTGCCACCTTGAAGGATCGTCCGGTGAGGTAGGATTAAAACCAGGAGTGTGCACTGCCCTCAATGCCCATGTCTGCCAGCTTGGTAGGTAGGATGCTGTGGTTTACAGTATCAAATGCAGCTGAGAGGTCCAGTAGGATGAGAACTGCTGATTGGCCTGTCGTTTTGGCTTCTTTCAAGTATTCCGTTACTGATAGGAGTGCCGTTTCCGTGGAGTGACCGCTCTTAAAGCCTGATTGGTAAGAATCAAGGAGGTCATGTTGGGAGAGAAATTTCATCACCTGCTTTGAGACAGCTATTTTGATGATTTTAGAAAGGAAAGGGAGAAGGAAGACCGGTCGGTAGTTCTCCTCTTGGGTGGGGGCTGGGGAGGGTTTTTTGAGGAAGGGATTTACCCGGGCTTGTTTGAAGGCAGTGGGGAATGATCCGTTAGGTAGGGAAGCATTGATCACGTGAGTGGCTGCTGTCACAACGGTTGGAGCTATGGCTTACAGGAGTGTGGTGGGAATAGGATCCAGAGAGCAAGATGTAGGGTCGCTGCCTGTTAGAAGCTTTGATGCCTCATCCTCGGTGAGAGGAGTAAATGAAGAAAAGGAAAAAGTGGGTTCAGCGGCGCTCACAGGAAGGACTAGTGAGGAAGGTTGAGCTGTGGTCTGAGTAGATGGGTCCGAGAACTAACTGCTGATTGCTGCTACTTTGTCGGTGAAGAGGCTGGCAAAGGAATCTGCCGTGAGGTTGGTTGCAGGAAGAGGAGGTGGTAGGTTTAACAGAGACTTAAACGTAGAAAATAGCTTCCTGGTGTCGGTAGTGCTGTGGATCTTGTCCTGATACAACGCCTTCTTCGCAGTGGTGATGCTTGAGTAGAAGGATGAGAGCAGCGTTTGGAAGTGTTACAGATCAGATGGGTCCTTTGATTTGTGCCATCTTCTCTCTGCAGCTGAGGTTTGTGCGCATCGATGTAAGGGAGTCAGTAAGCCATGAGTGTGACTGCATGGGTCTTGCAGGTTTGTTGATCAGTGGGCACAAGCGGTCTTAGCAAGAACTCAGAATTGAGCAGAGGGCATCATTTACCTCCAGAGATGAGAAAGTGCTACGGGTTGGAAGAGCAGAAGTGCAGAGAAGTAGGCAGGAGACAAGTTGCAGAGATTGCGACGAAAGGAGACAGTGGGAGTCATTTTGGTAGATCCCTCTAATTATTCAAACTTTCACATTCCTCGAAGTACTGGGAGAGGTGGAGGAGTAGGAAGCATTTTTCAATTAGGTTTATTAATTAATCCCAGGCCAACTAATAGTTATAGTTCTTTTGAACATTTAACCTTTAGCCTTCCTCATCCAACCTCTAAAAGAATTAAACCACTTCTGTTTGTTATTTTGTATCGTCTGCCAGGTCCTTACTCTGAATTTATAGATCAGATCTCAGATTTTTTATCTGATATTGTGTTAACACTGATAAAATCAGTATAGTGGGAGACTTTAACATTCATGTTGACACCAAAAATGACGGTCTAAATGTAGCCTTTACTGCCATTGTAGACTCAATTGGCTTCACTCAAAAAATCCAAACACCTACTCACTCTCTTGATCACACTTTAGACCTTGTGCTGACTTATCGCATTGAGTGTGAAAAAATTATAGTGCTGCCTCATAACCCTCTCCTTTCTGACCATTTTTTGTTAACTTTTGAGTTCTTTTTCACCGAGTACTTAAAATCTGAAAGAAAATGTCTTTATAGTAGGTGTCTGTCAGAAAACACTGTTACAGCATTCAAAGAATGCATTCCACCTCTAATTTCTTCAGTATTTCGGAGAAACACTATGGAGTGCAACAAATTAATTTTATGCCCTACACAGATTGATGCTGTTGTTCATAGTATTACGTCCACATTGCTATAACATTAGATAATGTAGCCCCCATAAAAAGGAAAGTGATTACTCATAGGAGGTTGGCCCCCTGATTTAATTCAGAACTTCGTACCTAGAAGGGAAAAAGCAGGAAATTGGAGAAGAAATGGCGGTTTTCGCTTTTAGAAGAGTCTTATTTATCCTGGAAAAACAGCGTGCTTCTGTATAAAAGGACCCTGCGCCAAGGTAGATCTGCATATTTTACTTTACTAATAAGAGGAGAATAAGAACAATCCTAGGTTTCTTTTTAAAACAGTTGCTAAACTTACGAGAAATGAAAACTCTGTTATATCACCCATTCCTCCAACTCTTAGCAGTAATGACTGTATGGGATTCTTTATTGATAAAATTGAATCTATTAAAACTAAAATTGATTGCATCCTACCAAACATAACTACTACCTCAGTAAGCAATGAGGTACTGAATGTGATGCTGGAGACTGATCTCTGTTTGAAGTGTTTTGCTCCAGTTGAGCCTTCTGAGCTTTCAAAAATATTTTCTTCATCTAAGCCTTCAACTTGTATGTTGGATCCAATCCTGACAAAATTGTTTAAAGAAGTATTTCCTATTATTATTACCCCCATTTTGTAAATGATTAATTTGTGATTAGTGAATGGTTATGTACCAGAGGCTCTTAAGGTAGCTGTAATAAAACCCCTACTTAAGAAACCTTCTCTTGATCATGAAAACTTAATAAATTACAGACCCATATCTAATCTTCCTTTTTTATCTAAAATCCTTGAAAAAATTGTTGTTAATAAACTGAGAGAGCATTTGATGAATAATGATCTATTTGAAGAATTTCAGTCAGGTTTCAGAGCTCATCATAGCACTGAGACAGCTCTCCTTAAAGTTACTAATGATATTCTCATGGCGTCAGACAATGGGCTAGTGTCTATTCTAGTTTTGTTAGATCTCAGTGCTGCTTTTGACACGGTCAATCACAGTATCCTCATTGTAAGGCTCGAACACACTGTGGGGATCAAGGGAACAGCACTAGGCTGGTTTAAATCGTATTTGTCTGATAGATCCCAGTTTATTCATTTAAATGACAAATCTTCTCTGCATTGTAAGGTTACTTGTGGAGTACCACAGGGGTTCTGTACTTGGCCCAATTCTATTTATTATATACATGCTCCCTATTAGTAAAATCATCAGACAGCATGGTGTTAATTTCCACTGTTATGCTGATGATACACAACTGTATTTATCTATAAATCCCGATGAATCTAGTCAATTTGGTAGATTACAGGCAAGTCTAGATGACATAAAAATGTGGATGACTTTAAACTTTCTGCTCTTGAACTCTGAAAAGACAGAAGTTGTTATCTTTGGACCAGAACCTCTAAAAAAGAAATTGCTTAGTCAGCCACTTGACCTGGATAGAATCAGGTTGGCATCTGGTGACAATGTAAAGAACATTGGTGTTATTTTTGATCAGGAAATGTCTTTCAAGTCTCATATAAAACAGGTCTGTAAGATATCCTTCTTTCATTTTAGGAATATAGCAAAAAATTAGAAATATTCTCTCTAGGATAGATGCTGAAAAGCTAGTCCATGCATTTGTTACTTCAAGGCTGGACCATTGTAACTCTTTATTGGCAGAGAGTACACAAAATGCAATTAAAAGTCTACAGTTGGTCCAAAATGCTGCAGCACGAGTTCTGATGAATCTTAAAAAGAGAGATCATATCTCCCCAATTTTAGTTTCCCTTCATTGGCTCCCTGTCAAACTTAGAATAGATTTTAAGATTCTTTTTTTGACATGTAAAGCCCTCACTAATAAAGCTCCATCGTATATCAGAGATCTGATTACTCCTTATGTCCCTAACAGAGCACTTCGCTCTCAGACTGCAGGTTTACTGGTGGTTCCTAGAATCTCTAAAAGCACAATGGGAGGCAGATCTTTCAGTTATCTGGCTCCTCTCCTGTGGAACCAGCTTCTCTCTCTGCTACTTTCTTCCTTTGTCCAATCTACTTAGTTACCGTTATTTCAACCTTGTTAACCTTTTGTTTTTTCTTAGTGTTCTTCTCTCCATAGTAACCACACCTGGACTGGCGTTCTGTTAGCTGAGACAGCTTCTTGGATGAGAACATGGGCTGAGATGCTTCCAGTGACCTTCTACAACTGCTGCTAAAAACTCTTTTATTTCAGTATCCTGTGCTTCTAATTTAGCTTTCTGTTTTTCAAACCCCCAGTTTGTTGTGGCAGATGGCTGCTTGTACTGAGCCTGGTTCTGCTGGAGGTTTCTTCCTGTTAAAGGGGAGTTTTCTCTCTCCTCTGTCGCTACATACATGCTCAGTATGAGGGATTGCTGTAAAGTCAACGACAACACAAGCCATTTTTTCTGCCTGCTGATTCCAGAGGAGTGAAGGCTGCAAGTCAATGACTCGATGCAATCTGCTGGGGTTCCTTAGATTGGAAACTTTTTCAAATGAATTTGTTAGAATGTATCTTTGATTTTAATTGATTTTCTGTGAAGTGCCTTGAGACGACACCTGTTGTAAATTGGCGCTATATAAATAAACTGATTCTTGAGTCTTGATTCTAGATCACAGGCATGTCTAGAAAACATATATCAGAGATCTGATTACTTCTTATGTCCCTAACAGAGCACTTTGCTCTCAGACTGCAGGTTTACTGGTAGTTCCATGAATCTCTAAAAGCAGAATGGGAGGGAGATCTTGTAGTCATCAGGCTCCTCTGCTGTGGAAACAGCTTTCAGCTTTAGTCTTTGAGGAAGACACTCTATAGTTATGCTGCTATAGGCTTAGACTGCTGGATGACAATCTGACCACTTCTCTCTCTGTTACATTCCTCCTTTGTCCAATCTGCTTAAGTTACCGTTATTTCAACCTTTTTAACCTTTTGTTTTCTCTTAGTGTTCTTCTCTCCATAGTAACCGCACCTGGTCTGGCTATCTGTTAGCTGAGACAGCTTCTTGGAGGAGAACATGGGCTGAGATGCTGCCAGTGATGTTCTACAACTACTGCTATAAACTCTTTTTTTTTTTCAGTATATTGTGCATCTATTTTAGTTTTCTGTCTCTTCCAACCCCCAGTCGGTCGTGGCAGATGGCTGCTTGTACTGAGCTAGGTCCTGCTGGAGGTTTCTTCTTGTTAAAGGGGAGTTGTTCTTCTCCACTGTCGCTACATGCATGCACAGTGTGAGACAATATAATTCATTCTTTCAGTCTACTCCTATTCCAGAGGAGCAATCTGCTGGGGTTCGTTAGATTGGAAACCTTTTAAAACTGATTTGTAATGATGTATCTATGAAATTAATTGACTTTCTTGTAAAGTGCCTTGAGATGATATCTGTTCTAAATTGGCGCTATGTAAATAAACGGATTCTTTATTCTTGATGTTTGGTTGAACTAAGTCTATGACAGCTGGTTCTATCATCCCCCCTCTTAGATCTCAAGTGCCTCATGCATTCAAGTCTCTGGAGCTATAAACAGATCTCTAGCCATGTGTTCTGAAACATTAATGTTTGATTATTCCTGTGAGCAAGAAAAGAGTTTAAGGTTTACATGCATTCAAAGGTTCGTTTGGGCAGAACAGAAGAAAGTCTGTGTAGAGAACTGAACTTATTCTTACTAGATTTCATTTCTTAGGATGTAAAGTTCCTCTAACTTGTTAGTCGACAATTTGACTTTGCCCATTATGATAAATGGAGGGAATAGTTTGGAATTCTTCCTTCTCTTTTTTCTCTTTGATCCTGCTCTGATGATGCCTCCTTTTCAACTAATTTGCGATTTAGGGCTTCACTTAAGGTAATATTTTAGTTTTTAAAATATTTATCAACCACTCCTGGTTGTAAACCACTTCGATCCTATTTGTTATGATGTAACCATAACAAATCTTCACATGGGTTTCCAATGCTCACATCAACAATGATATTGAGACCTGGAGGAGTGTAGATAGATGCTACAGCCCCTAATACATCCCAAAACAATTTTCTGTTTTCCTGATTATATAACAAGTCGCATTTTGTACTTCTTCAACCTCATAGGCACATTTTTGGGTAAGGAAGTGAAGTCTGGGTACTTCACCCAGGCTCTCCAATCTCTGGTGCTGAGGTCACAAAGGTGGTTAAAAAGCTAGATATTGGAAAGGCCCACCTGAAGATGAGGTCCACCCTGATTTCCTCAAGAATCTAGATGTGGGGCTTTTATGGTTAATGTGGCTTTGCAAAAATGTGCCGACATAGACAAGGGCAATTCCCTTGTATTGTGGTTGTCTCAGTGTTGTGTGATTTTTTTTCCTCACAGCTTTGAGAACCACCAGGAGATGTGCAGGAGAGCTCCTGCTGCAGCTGAGAGCTTGCTATTCACAGGTGCGTCTATAAATTGACTTACTCTTTATGAGGATCGGGTCACAAGTAATTTAGTGGGTCACTTTAACCGTTGTAACAGCAAAGGCCACTATGATGATTACTCCTGTTTATATTTACCTGTGCTTACCTGGTTCTCTGAGATCATCCTAGTGAGTATTCTTCTCAACTTACCGCAATACTCCAGACAAATTCCATGACTGGAATTTTGCCACTCCTCCAAGCTCAGCACACCGGATCAACCCTCAGCCACAGAGCTCCAACATCTGGTCCATCAGTCCACCATTTAGGTTTCAGCTGTATAGCTCCACCATCTTGGTGGCTCCGTCGGTTCACTTCTATGGTTCCCCTCTAGTTGCTGTTTGCTTGGATCCACTCTTCATTCCCTTTATTGTAAATAACTATATTTTACTGTTTTTTGCCTCCTGAAAATCCTCTACATGAGGGTCAGACGTTTACTTCAAGGACACTTCCATCCATAGGGCGATGATGGTTCTGAGCATACATGCTAAGGTACATTTGTCAAGTTCAGTCTTTTCAGTCACTTTGTAGGTTGTCCACTGGGGTTCGCCAGAGTTCCTCTGCTGGAGCGCCTCTCAAGCTGCTAACCTGGTCAGGTGCAGCCACTTGGTGGTAACGAGCTGGACCAGAATAAAAGGAGTGGTAAACCATCTACTCGACGCCTGAGTATTAGTTGCATCCAGTAACTTTAAACTCTCAGTGCCAGATTTCTGTAGTTGCTCTAAGTGTTACTTGCTCTCTAGTTTAATGTTTGTCCATGTTTCCAGTTTTTTTAATTTTACAGTTCAAGTTCTCAGTTTCTAGTTATTCACTGTTTTTGTTTATTTTGATACTTTGTTTTTTTCGTGCTCCTCATCAACTCCTGTGCTCCACCCAGGTTTCCACCGTCACCAGAATACACACCTTCAAGAATTCTCTTCTTCATCACAATCCTCTGGTTCCACTACTCACTGGTTCAGCTTGGTCTGCTCGCTCCAGCCTCCATCATTCCCAACTGCTCTCCCCCTGGACAACCTGCCCGGATTTGAAAGACTCACCACTCACTCCTCCTGGCATTCTTCACCATCCATCTAGAAAGTAAGACTGTTCTCATTATTAATCACGCTCCGCCCGCATCACCTCATCCGTTCTGCTTACCCCTCAGTGGTCTCCGGTCTTCCACGTCGTTCCACTTTCCTCTGAGTTGTTAACAGAACTGTTTGTTGCCTGCTGAGTCTGGATCCCCTCTGCCGATCATCTCTGGTTCCCCTCGGTCATCAGTTGCCGTCAATCCACGCTGGTTCAAGATCACATCCAAACTCTACAATAAACTTTATAATTGTACTCCTGAGAGTCCTTGTTTATATGTGGGTCAGAAGCTTAAATAACAGTATGACACTATTCTGGAATTCTATAGAGCAGGGGATATCTGATTTTTAAACCTTGATTTCATTTAGAACTATGGTTTTCTTCCTTGCTGGGTAGCACTGGACCAACTATTCACCTTCAGCAAGGCCCTGGAGCTTATCATACCAGTCTCCATATTCCATTGGGAATCTGTGGGGGTGTACTCTTGATGTGGGCTGTTAGGTCCCTGTACAACCAGTGTCAGAGCTTAATCACTGGTAATAAGTTATTTCTGTTTCTGTCTTACTTTAATCACAGATTCTCTTTATCACCATTATGAAAGATGTCACCACCACCAAGAGTCAAGAGTCAGTTTATTTATATAGCGCCAATTTACAACAGGTGTCGTCTCAAGGCACTTAACAAAAAATCAATTAAAATCAAGGATACATTCTAACAAATCAATTTGAAAAAGTTTCCAATCCAAGGAACCCCAGCAGATTGCATCGAGTCATTGACTTGCAGCATTCACTCCTCTGGAATCAGCAGGCAGAAACAATGGCTTGTGTTATCGTTGACTTTACAGCAATCCCTCATACTGAGCATGCATGTTGCGAGAGTGGAGAGGAAAAACTCCCCTTTAACAGGAAGAAACCTCCAGCAGAACCAGGCTCAGTACAAGCAGCCATCTGCCACGACCGACTGGGGGTTTGAAAAGACAGAAAGCTAAATTAGAAGCACAGGATACTGAAATAAAAGAGTTTATAGCAGCAGTTGTAGAACGTCACTGGAAGCATCTCAGCCCATGTTCT